>CALSBV010010655.1:8669201-8765893 GCA_943590825.1 Bovichtus diacanthus
GTGTGTGTGTGTGTGTGTGTGTGTGTGTGTGTGTGTGTGTGTGTGTGATATGATGGATCCTTTTGGACAGAGAGGTGCCAGCACTGCCGCATGGCATTAGGCTCAGGAGGGAGAGTGGTGCATATTGGGAGAACAAACCAGGGGGAGTGATCACAGATATTATACTGGCTGATTCTGAGTCCGTCACTCTACTGACACAGATGTGCTGATATGTTTGCGTGTCTTGTTCATGTGCACAGCGTGGTTGTGGGGCTTATTTATACTGTACTGTATGCAAGTTCACACTGGAGAGATTCAATTAAAGATCTTAGCAGTTCTTCAAATGCATATTTACTGTGTTTTTTTTACAGTTTAATACTTATTGACACTTTCTTTTCACAATTTTTCGCTGAGACAGAATACACTTCATTGCAGGTGTCTCCACCGCATGGACAATGGTAATCATTTACAGCTTCGGTAATAACGTGGTAACATCGGGATAATATTTTGATAATAAAGAGAGAAAAATAACGTGAGATCAAGTTCCTATTTCAATGGTGGCGAATGAAGTTGCAGCGGCCGGTAGCTACATTTTTTATTTGTTTTTTATCAACAACTGCAAAGGAAGTGCAGTGATTGGATTAAGTGCAGCGGACCTTGAGATCGACCTGCTGGACCAAACACCAACGAGGGCAGGGAGTGACCCAGGAGGACTGGGAGCTATGCTAACCCAGCTAGGACCTAAGGCTTTTCCGCTACCCAGCCTGGTCCTGGCCGATGTCCGGTCGTAGAAAATGAGACTCACCAGCAACAGCACTGTGTGGCTCCATTGTGGCAACCTGGAACAATCAATATGCACTTCAGGAATTGAACTACTTTTTTACTGCCATTTGTGTCCTTTTCTGTTTAGTCAAGTTTTGGTTTTCCAACACCACACCTGCCATCGCAGAGCTTGTTTGCCTGTAGGATCAGGCATCTTGCGTCATGGAGTAAAGTGTGCAGGCTTTACCTTGTTTCCCTTGCACATACGTGTGTGGCATATGGGATATGTATGTGTATTTTAGCACTGATCTGTAGCTATGTGTTATCTTCTCTACAGTATTCACTTTATTTCGTATCTTTACAGTTCCCCCCTATTCAATTCATATTTGTGATTTGAGTAAAAGGGCACACAAGCAACTGTGGGTACGCTATATAAGTTGTAGAGAGCTGCGTCGTTGACATGAGTCAGCCACTGAAGGCAGCTGATTTTTTTTTTGTATTTATATTTATTGTGTATAATGGTTGATTTGGTTATATTGTTTGTAATATGTTCCTTAAACTGTTTAAGATAACTAACGATATACCTGCAGGTTGCTTGTCATACTAGCGTCTGTATGGTTTAAAGACTATGACGATAATGGTCCTTCATAAAAAGCATTCTTTTTAAGTTTGAAATGTAAAATTTACAAGGCGTCAGCACTATCAAATGTGTTTAATTGAAAGTCGTGAGAAGTTAAATAAAAACAGATTAGCTTAGCTTAGTTTAGCATTTTGCACCCCTGATTCATGGTTATTACACAGGAAGTACCATATGTGTTTCAAGGTGTCAAGTCACAGCGTTAAACATATAATATGTACAGAAACAAAAAGGAATGTTTGGAACATAAGGGAGAATGAATTTCAGCATTATAATATGCCAATAAGCAATTTTGACTTTGAATTTTCATATGATTCGAAGGTAATACGCTGATAGTAGCCTATATTATTGTGAAAACATCAACCTATCACCTAATTTTTATCAGGTTGTTACCCCATTAATGTCCCTGTATTACCTTTTCCACGGCAGATATTTAGACATGTCATACTAGGAAAAGCACATGTGTATTTAATAACATTAATGATGGGTGCGTTCCACTTAGGGAAGGTCCTGGTATTGTGCATGCTGGCTCACTGGAATATCTTGCTGGGACACTTCATGTAACTGACACATTAATTAGTCATTAGCCATTAATCAGTTTATGTTTCCCCCCTATGGCACCCAATCAGTTACCAAAAGGAAGAAATATATCACGGTTTCCTGACATCACACTGAAGGACTTCTGGGTGGTAATATCCTTTAAAGGTTCCATAATTTGCTCATGGTAGTTTATATAGTGTGTTATAGTTTATTTTTCTTCACCTTAGCACAACCCTGGAATGTGAACTGTGAATATGGGCTACTAAAATGAGATACTGGGAAAATAGCCTTAAAAAGGTCTTTTAAAAATTCACTACGCTGAAGGAATAATAAAACGCTTTAATAAAAACAGTGGGGCTTTTCCCCTCAAGGGCCTTGTATCGATCTGTATCGATCACTTTGTGACCGATGGCTCAGTTGAAATTGCGCAGCGCTGTAGGTTTGAGACTCGGTGCCAAACTGGAGCTAAGGAAGGCCTGATGCAATCTAAAGCCAAGCTTTCATCTCTGTGGGTAATCCGGCACTGACCTTAAGTAACAAAAAAAGCAAGAGAGGAGGGGTGGGCAGAGGAGAGGACTAGCAAGCAACCAAACATCGCTTGGGAGACACGGAATAAGATTTACCTGAGCCCAATTATCGCCGGGCACAGACCCACTCAATCGCCAGTTCGTCTGTCGCCTTTCTGAAACATTAATCAAGCCTTCATCACTCTCATTTCCTCACTGCTGCTGCATCATCCTCACTAGGATTGGGACTGAAAGAAAGTTTTAACAGGAAAATCTAAAATAAGACTTAAATACTAATTAGAAAGTCTAAGAGGCGGTTCAGTGGTTAGCACGGTCGCCTGGCAGCATAGGGTTCTGGGTTCGAACCGACTGGCTTGGGCTCTTCTGTGTGGAGTTTGCATGTTCTTCCCGTGTTAGTGTGGGTTTTCTCAGGGTTCTCCGACTTCCTCCCACAGTCTTAAAGACATGCAGGTCGGGTTAGTTGTTGACTTTAAAGACAAGACCTGTCCAGCTGCCAGCTGGGTTTGCAAATCTGGCTCTTAACCCCTTCATAAAGACTAATGGTGAATCTGGTGAATGGTGAAGTGTTCGACTGATGTCGCAGATTCCTCTTGTGTCATTTGGCACAGATTTGGTGTCTTGTTGATCCCATGATGTATCACGTTTATTATGGTCATTTGGATGATTCCACGGACAGCATGGACAATGGACCATGGCTTCGTTGTCCTGCAGGGTGACTGCTGAGAGCTGTTTTACCTTTTATTCACTGTCAGAGACAGTGTTCTGAATGACAAGCTGCTGTAATCCTGCAGGGCACAAAATGAACTTCACTGACCAGAATTCAACCCCTGGTCTCCAGAGAATCACCCTGAAAAATCTAATCCCTTCTATTTTTCTTTTTTTTTTTTAGCTTGTCCTTTATGGAAACTTTTTGTGCTCTGTGAGAATACTTACAGGTACCGAAAGACAGTTTCACAAAGCCAAAGTCCATTGGCATTCCTCTTCATGTTTCAGATCAGGATTAATTTTACTTCAGCGGCCCACAAGAGAATCCAATTATTTTAGTGAAAAGTAAGATGAAAGCTCTTTAAGTGCCGTCTTGCTTTTGCAAAACCGAAAGAAAGCGTCAACAAGTCAACAAACGTTGTCCGCATGGTGCGCTTAATAATTATTTCTCTAGGATTCACTCTACTGTAGCTTCTGGTTTACTCGATCCCCCTAATCCCCCTCATGTGGAAGCTACAAGACACCGATAGAAATTAGACCAGTGACTGTCAATTGGGGTTAAAATGTGGCAGGGGTTGGTCAGGCATGCAGTGCAACGTAGCATGACACCTGAAGGCTAATGGTAATTGACATTCCTGTGTGGTTGAGTCATGGACTCAGGCCACACTGACAGTCAAGTAGTGGAGCCCAGGGGTGGGGGTGGCTCATTCCTCCAGGCGCCGCCTCCAATTAGCCAGGCCATGTTGGAGGCCTCTGTTTGCTCCCCATTAAAATGTTAATCAAATGGAACAAAAACCTGCCTGTGGTCAGCATATCATTCCACCGAAGGCTTCCACAAATTTTATTTTAAAGTCTGCACGTATACTATTATGTGAGTGGCTCACTGATTCTCTCAAAGTACTACAAACAAGGTGCAGAGAGCAGACATGAAACTTAAACCAAATCCTCAACAGTTGAACAATTTAAAATTCCTTCTTTTTATTTGTATCTTTACTTCCAAAGCCAAGCCCACCCTGTCGGAAAGACAAACCATTAGAGCTGAGATCCCCAGTCATTGTGGTACACTTTGGCTCCATTAGAGACGATTGTGTATATGTGATATATCTCTGCTACATTCTTCTTCATTCACATTAGGGATCTGTTGCCTGAAGCCTGGAACACCCAAAGCTTAACAATAATCAACTGAGTTCAGCCATTTCGAGGAATAATTACAGGTTTAACGATACACAAAATTCACGGTTCGCTATGCACCTCTGATTTGGGGTCACGGTTCGGCATGTTTTCAGTATGGCAGGGAAAAACCAAACAAATGCAGAAAATAATGTTTATTTCGTTATTTTGAAAATGATAAACGTTCAACGGTGGCCACAATTTTTTACTGTAACAATTAAAGGTTCAGCTGGTCACAATAATAAAAAAATTACTTTCAGTCCAGCCGAAACCAAGCCAACGTTCTCATTAACCGCTGAACAGTAAACTAAAGTGAGTGAAAAATCATAGGCGTGTTCAAACAAGGATACAACTTTATCTCTGGGGACATTAAATACTAGATGTTCCAACAAACAGTAATGGCAGTGAGGATGTAAGTGCACACATCATTGTCATCAGTGTGGAGAATGGCTGTGGCAAACGTTAAAATTGTCCAGACTAAAAATAATTTTTTTTTTGCCACATTTTGAGTTTGAGCCTCGGAAACGCCACTGCTGGGTGTGGAAAAGGATGTGTGTGTCAAGCAAATGATTACAGCATTTCTGACATCCTTGGTGAAGCTCGGAAAGACCTAGTTTTGGTTGAGGGGGAGCTCCTCAAGCCTCCAATGCCGCTGTGCAGTCATGGCTTCTCCTCTGCCTACAGGGCGCTGGGCCACAGTTTGACATTACACTGTGATTGAGTCCTTCTTCTGTCATTTTTTGACACGTGACCGTTAAGTGTGGGTCCATCAGTGATTTGAGGTATCAGCTACAGAAAACATGAGGTGGTGGAAGAGTGTCCGGGGTTTGTTGAGAGAACATATTGATTCCCTTTATCTGGCACGTGAAGAAGATTTTGTCAAGGAATCCATGACTTTCTATTTCTTTCTCCACATTTCTGTGAAATCAATAGCTCTCAGGTGATTCAAGTGTCTATTAATACAGATAGCTGAATGGAATTGGCTGCTGCAATGAAATGGTGAATGTACGGCATTTATCTTGCGCTTTTCTACCCTACAGACCGCTAAAAAGTGCTTTACAACACATGCCAAAAAAAATTCACCCATTCACCCACACGTTCATACACTGAGGCTGCCATGCAAGGTGCAAGGTGTCGACTTGCTCATCGGGAGCAGTAACAGGTTCAGTGCATTTCTCGAGGATTCTTCGACACATGAATGAAAAAGCCTCGATGATAGCGAAACTTCATCGAACTCTTAAATACTCAGCACATCTTGGATTTGCTGGATGAATTATTTTCTTTTATATAGTCCTCTCAGAACCCTTTTGTCAACTCGCCCTCTCTTTCCCTCCCTGGAAAGAGAACTAACAAGAGATTGTTATTATAAGTGCTTGATTTCAATCCTATATGCTCTGCCTGAATGGGGCTCGCAGGACTCCTCAGAGTCTAGACTTGAGCCTCGGAGAGAGGATCTAAAGGAGGATATCTCAACGAGTGATGGATGGAGACATGTGGGGACGCACAGCAGCAAACAATGAATACAGTTGAAATTGCTGCAGTACAACTGGCTGATGCATTACCTACATCCCTCCAGCTAAATTATAACGATGTAACAACGTTCCCTTCAGTTCATTATATTTAGTAAGGTCTGATACCTTACTAAATATAATGAACTGAAGGGAACGTTGTTTGACTTTTGTGTGGGAGTGTAGGGGGATAGGGGGATTCTGGAAAAGAAGTGAATCATAAGATGAAGCTTGACATCTTCAATGGCAAGCTTTCTTTCAACCCAAGGCGTTTGTATTGCATTCATACCCAAACAATATACTACGTTTGAAACAAAAGGGAAAACATTTATAGATGTGTATTCTACAAGAAAAGCGTGTCATTGCTTTTCAACGGAAAAACGTTAGTAGACCAAGGATGGGCAGGGGGTTAGGAGCAACGACAACAGAGATGTCGATGGAAAAGATGACATTTATTGTTGAAGGTACCCACAATGCTTTTGAAAAAGTACGGAGTCACTTTATTTCCTATCTTAATTATGGTGATGTTGGTGATCTAATGGATCCGGAGGATGACCCTAATGAAAGATCCAGAGAGAGCAGAACGTTTGGGGTGATGGGGAGCCATTTTGAGAAGGAGAAACTCTATATTTATTTATTTTGTTTTGCTGTTGTTTTTATTATAAGATACAATATACTACTATTATTTCCCTACTAATTTCTCTGTATTCTGTATTCCTTTTGTGCAAAACTTGTACTCATGTCTATGTTGTTGTTGTCGTCTTTGGGGGGTTAGGGGGTTACTGCCTGTTTAATTTTGTTAATATTAATGATGTAATGTGGTCATTGTGGGCGAGGGAAAAGGGACAATGTTGTGTCTACAATATTTGTAAAAAATAAGTATTTTATATTTAAGAAAAAAAAATCTTGTAACAGCGCTAGGTTACATTGTACTCATCACACTGGAGATGAAACCTGTTCTCTGGCACTTAAACGTTGAAAGTAACTTGCCTTTCACTGGCTGTCTTCAAAAGACTGGCTGCAATATGAAGGATTTACCCATGAATTTTTAAAGTTTTCCTTCCCTTAAGACCCGTATTCAGAATGAACATCTTCAGCTAAGGGCATGGCTGATCAGTACAAGACCCCATGCTGAGCTTCCTCATACAGGGTCTCATGTCCTGGAACTCAGGGGTCTGGAAACATGCGTATTCCTGCTGCTTGCCAGCATGCCAGACGTCTACTTTTCCATCTTCCTCTCTAAACACACATCAAACACACTTGGAATGGTAGTAGCCTGCAACATGCCATTTACAAATGATTTGGGAAACTGTCTTGGCTTATTATTGAAATGAGCTTACAGTGACAGTTGCTTTAATTGATATTGATGTTTAAAGTGTTCATCAAGCTGCTTTAATAAAGCAGGTGGATTAACAAGCTGACACACATTTTCAGTAGATAAAATAATAAATGGCGGCATATGAACACACACCTGTGACTATGTAAAAGTCTAAATATGAAATTTTTTTTGAAGCATTGCATTGATGTCAAAAGTTATATATATTTTTTAATCACACAGAAATATACTGTTAATGGTGGAGAGGAGGGTGTGTGGCTCAGGCCCTATCTGTTTGGCAGCATCTGGAAGTTGCTCGATGTCCTCCAGGATCCACATTCTTAATATGTATTTAACCTAGAATTTTGTCTTCCTGTAATTTTACAATGTTGGTTAATTCCTTAGGGAGGATACCTGGGCTGACAACTGCTTCTCAAAAGACACGGGATCAGGGGGGGTCCAGGCTGTCTTCTGAGTCCATATGTGGCCAGACTGTAGAGTGCCTGGGGTGCGATTCCGCAGGTGTGGGGTGCGGTAAAAGGTACAGACAGGCAAGTAAGAAGGTAGGTACAGATTCCTAACCTGCCTCGAAGCCTGGGGAAGTGGGAATATGGCTGAAAGGAGGGATAGAGAGGCAGGACGGGCAACAATTTTAAAACAACTGAGGCCGCCGTGGTGACTCGCTAAGCATCAAGAAACAGTATAACTTTATTTTTTTACCTTTTAACATGCAGAGGTCTGCATTTAAAGTGATTAATTATGCCAAGGATGAACAACGAAAAATACGTATGCATCCGACATATTTCATGACATGTTCCAGCCAAGCCTCACAGGCAACTGTCAATTTTTATAAGGACCAAGTCTGGTGCAATATGTGAAACAAACAAACAGGTTTTACTCATTCCAATCTTTTCACACATGAAAGAATTGCAATGTTTATAGAACAGTTTTTTAATTTTTTTATCAAGCATGATTATTTTTGCATGGGCAGTGCAATTATCAGAAACTATTATCCCACCGGTTGCCTTTGCCACTCATTTTCCTTTTATAATCAGGACAGTGTATTTTTTTAAATAAATATTTCCTTTTTTTTTCTTTTAAGCCTTTATTACAAAGGAAACACACATAGCCAATAAAAAGAAAATCAGTAGTCTCTTTAGTAATGGCTTTTTATGATGTGCTTCATTCAATATGATTAGCATTATGAATAATATTGTTACTATGCATCAAACACATTTCTCCATCATTTTTTCTGCAGTTGCAGTATTTATCTGAACATTTTATGTTAAAGGTTTCCTGTTTTACTCTGTAAAGAACACTCCTCTTGTGTCATGTCTCCTATTACTTCCTTTCTTTGTGTGTTTTCCCGCCTTTTGTGATTTGTTTGCATCGCCCTGATTTGATCCAACCTTTTTGATACATGACCTCCTGGCAAAGTACTCAAAACCTCCTTTGTGTGGTGTCTCCACACACACACACCCACACACACACACATGGTGAAAACAGCGTCGCTGTCACGGCTGGTAATTAACTCTGAACTGCACATTTTAAAATGATTTGTAAGCTTTATTTGTTTAGTAGGGAAAACACAAAATGTCTTGCTGATACTAGATCAGAAAAAAAAAAAGTTCTCTGTGTTGTTCTGGAGGGGAGGGACAAACAATGTACTTATGTATACGAGGCTTCAGCAGTCTGAGTTAGATACATCAAGTGTCTCTTTGTTCTGGCAGTTGTGTGTAGTTTTGCAGCCAGTGCTAGACTTGGAAAAAAAATGAAACATATCCTGAATATGAACAGCATGTTTGGTTTATTTGGCACTTTTTGAAGGTCTTCATCCAACAAAACTTTCCCCAGATTGAAAGAAGGATTACATCATAATGTTCCTTCTGTTTGACTGCCATCTACTGATCCTACTTTAGATATAATTGCTGTCCACATGCTTTTGTTTTGCATACTCACAGGCAGAAATCCAGCAGCACACCAGTTGTGCCAGATTATAATTGACTAAAGCAAAGTCACAGTTCACAGCAGACAAGGACACTCGCTAATTAGTGCAGAGATCCAGCACAAACTTTTGGCAAAGAGGTCAGATATTTCAACACAAAAAGTACTTTAACCATAAATCTGCATTGTTATTCGCTTCTGCTGCTTTGACGATGCCTTTAGCCGCCATGGCTTCAATGTATTGTGACAGCAGAAGTCTCAGCACCTGGCCAGCTAATCGTTGATTCTTCAGTATTGATCAACAGCCCTATCCACCCCGCAGATAAACTATGACCATTTCAGGCTATGAGGCGATAAAAACCTTACTGATTGCCCCTTTAATTTGAGTCTGTCCATGCAAAACTATCCAGCAGCACAACAGCTTTTCTCCCACTGCTCCCATTTAACTTTGCTTCATGGACACTGCCTGCGATAATTCTCCCACCATGATCTCCCATTGTTACGTGCAAAGCACACCATAGTGCGACTGAAGCATCACTGGGGCCTGATGCTAGGTCCAGATTCAATTTGAGCTGTACTGGAGGGAGGTAGGGTGGGGGGGCAGAGAAAGAGATAAGGCGTTGTTAAACAAAACAGCCTCCAGAGTCCATTAGCGAATCGAATCGCAGCCATTGAAGAGGCTCACCATGCGGCCTGTGGTGTTTCATCCACTGCATTAGCTCCTTGTGTTCACAGAAAGTGGAGCGAGGAGATCGTTGCATTTAACCGGGAGATAAGTTAGGGTCTCGTCCATACAACATTTTCTTTTCTCAGCTCCATTTATTTCCTGCTTGATGCTATCTATATTTTCTTCATATACAATAAAATTGTATCTTTATTATGTGTGCGAGCCTGGTCATTTATCAACCGCTCTGAGCACCCTCTGTCTCTGTCGAAACAATGCACAAACACAGCAGCCGTTGATGTTATTGGTACTGCTCTTTCATTATTTAACATAAGTAAGAAATGGACAGAGCAAAGGATATTCCAACACATCCTGCAGGGTTTCCAAGATGAAGATGGAGTGCATTCAGAGCCCCTGTGAAGCATGCAAAAAGAAGGAGCGCAGACATTTAAAGTGGTTGCCGTGCTTTCATGTCACTCCTAAAAATCCTTTAAAATGTGTTGGAGTTCCAAGTTAATTTGTGTCAAGACAGTCGGAGCCCAGGATGACGCAGGCTTTCATTTTGCAACAGCAGTGCCAAAACACAGATTAGAAAGCATCCAGAGCCAGCTGGACACAACATAACAACAGACACACCATTGTGAGGAGCACTGTACACTCTTGACGTGCTTGCCCAAGTGGCATTTTGTGCTCCGCTGTGCTTGTGTTGCACCTGTTTATGTATTGTATGCAGAGCGTCTGTGGGCGCCAGCGAGCTAATGCGAAGCAGTTACTCTCTGCTCCCCGAAAGGTGAGGCCTTTGTTACAGCGACCGGGAGCCTATTGCAAGGAGCAGCTGTTATCTGCTGCGAGCAGGAGGTGAAAAATGAGGCCTGGCCCTCTGAGCAGTCAAGTATACTCACCTCAGAGACAGTTGATGCTTGGCAACCACAGCAAGCCCTCGCATTACCCACAGGCTTGGCTCAGGGAATAGTCACAATTACAGCCATTACCATGCTTAGTTAATAGATTACTGTCAGACGGAGCAAAAACGACGCAACCCTTTTTATTTTCTGGTCCAAGCCTTCACTGCCTCAGCTTCATGCTATTTTACGTTCTCACTCCCAGCTGCATGGAATCCCATTACTCGTTGTTACTCATGTGGGGAGCAAATGGCAGTCTGTCTGTTAATGTCTTACCTCCAGCCAAGCGGTTGTGCCACCATCAAGGATCTCACACCATGCATGGAGAGCAAGCAGTGATGTCAGGCTGATGAATTGGCTGTTAAGCTTATTTAATTATGTGACCACGGACACACCATTGGCGGACCACTGCAGCAACAGCGTCGATTCCCGCCGAGATGTCAAGCTGCAGAGGCAGCGTAGATTTCCGTTGACATGTCCAGCTGTTCCCCATCTATACCCACGGTGAGCGCTGCTAATTGTGTCATTGTGAAGTTCTACAAGGGCCTGTTGTCTCTCAATGAGCATCACATTGGTCTTCACAGTAAATGGCTCTCACAGAAGGCTAAAAATGTATGCCTTCATACCAACGTGTTGCTGTGAGAATACATTTCTGTGACGGGAATTTGTAAAATTAGCAGCAGCCGACTCAGGGGCTATATTTATGTGTGTACCAGTACACTGCCAAATGGAACATGGATCATGTGAGCACCTTATGTTGCTACTAAGTTCAACTGAATTCACAGAGTATGCAGTAGAAAAAATGTGATTACGTTAAAAACATCAGCATTGAAGCTTTTCTTACATGTGAACAGAGCGCTGACATTATTCCCGCTCGTGTTTCCTCACTCTCAGGAGGCCAGCTCTCAGGCTCACAGTTTGTATAAATTTTAAAAAATAAATAAATAAAAATGTCAGCGTAGGGTTTGTGCGGTGGTAGTCTAAAGGTTGGGGAAGCAAATCCACCAATGAGTTGGCAGGTGCTGCACAGTCGAGCAAATTCAGTCAGTCAGCGTCTCTCTCTCTCCTCTCCATTTGTGAGTACAGAGCCCTTGAGCCAGGTGTTCACTCTCCAACTGCTCCAGTGGAGCTTATAAGTGGCCAACATCGCAGGCCTGTGCTTGCCCTGGTCAGCTCCCACACATGCACCTCTGCTTGCATATGTACTTTTGGGGCATGAATGGCTGGGTTAGGGTCATGAAGTGTAACAAATTTTTATTGATTTGTGTATGATAAATAAAAAATGTTGTGCGAGCCCAATTTTGTTAATGTATAATTTCTTCCGACATTCCTAAATAAGTTATTTTGCAAGTTTATATGGTAATTGGAAAGTGGTTGGATTGACATCTGGGACCACCTGCAGGGTACGGACAGGATACAATGGCACCAACAGAGCTCGGGAATTGGGAAATACAATGAAACCAATGAAGCGGACCAGTGCCCGCTCTGGGAGAAATGGACTGATCTGAAAGTAACAGACAGTAAACTGACTACTGATGTCACCTGGGAAGAAATGACAGTGTCACTATGTGCACTTGAGCAAAGCACTCAACTGCCAGTTACTCCTGCATCTGTTCTGAAGCTGACACTATCTGCTTCCTCCATGTCATGAATTATGTCAGTTGCCGATGTCAGCGAATCAGATAGTGTCCTAGCGTCTATATGAGACTCAAAAACGAATGTATTCATCAAAGCGTCTGCCTTAGATCCAATACACTCTACCTGCCATCATTTCCCTTTCCCCGAAGTTCATATGTTAAACTTAGACTTCCAAGCTGTCTCCAATTAGCAACTGCCTTACATTGTTCGCGCTATGAATGCCTCTTCACGACTTCACTTAGCTGCAGCCAGGTGCATTACATCTGCCAAACATACAGGGCAATCTCATAATTACCTCTCCAATCAGTTCTTCAGCGCTTCCATTTATTGTCGCCATTAAACCCTTCGATTTGCTCTCCTGTCCTTTGCTCGTTATTTTCACGCCTGGTGTCATCCACGGCTCATCAACTCACGTACAAATAAATGCTTCGAGGACACACGTGCGCGCACATGAGCTGGCTACGTATCTGATGATTATGAAGCCTTTGTTCTCTTTTCATTTCCATTCTATTCATCAATGTCTGTTGCTCTTTGAAAGTATTCTGATGAACAACAGCTCCACACAGAGAACTTCCTGTACATCGAAAGAACCTGTGGATGGTACAGATAAAACTGTACAACATTTCATTTTGTCATGAACAGAACCTCAAGACAACATCTTTACAGGTGCAGTCAATGTCGGGTCACTTGCTACACCTCAGCTACAAGGATCTTTGTTAATATTTAGCTAATATACCACTTTATGGATCATACTAAAGAGTCGTATCGTGAAGCCTCTTCAGGGGAACGTTCAGCAATTCCAATTCCATTAAATCTGATTGTTTGGTGTCACATGCTTAACCCTTAAATGCACATCTCGATTAAGCACCCGACGCCCTGGTACTCTTTACACTACTTGTCTTTGGCCACCTTCTGGTGTAAAACTATCAAAAGGCATTTCTTTTTTTTTTCTTTTACAATTTAATGTTTTTCTTCGATACATTTATTATTTTTTAAATGGTGTCATTACATAGTTTTGGTGAGCAGAGCGTGATTCCAATTCCCAACACTGTGGCTGGCAGCGACAAAAAGCAGCTATCTGCAAAGGCGGTCAAAAAAATCGGCCCTCAGCTGCTGTGGGCATGGCTGGAGAAACAAAAATAGGTGAAATGACTTCCAAAAGAGGATGTATGATCTAAAGGTCTTTGTAAAAACGCTGGAGATGCCACACCTGTCAATAGACGTTCAGCCGCAAAATAGTGGAGTGATGCACGCGCAATAGCCACAAGCAAGAGACTGTGATGGGCTGACTTTTGTCAGTGCCAGTCTATGGGAGCCCTTTCCACAGACCACATGGTCAACAGTTTTCCTAGGGAAATTTCTTCAGTAGAAAGTAGTTTCAATGAAAACTGTGTTCTGCCAATGGGGCCTGTCCAGGATACCAATGGCACTGGTTCTGAAAGACAAACTTAATTCCGTTCACCTCCATTTTATCAGTGAAATACCGCACAACACACGTCTTTTCTGGTTTAATTTTGCAGTATTTTTGCCCGTGTTTTCATTTGTTTTTGAATTAAAAAAATATATATAAATATCCGGATCCCAAAATTCTAAATCGAATACTTACCCAACGAACGAGTAATTGAATAGTCGGATATTCGGGTCCAAACTCCTTGTGATAATCCACCTGACATGCCAGAAAACAATGTTGTGATCCTACAACAAAAAGAAGAGCACTTCTATTTCCTCTCTATTGCATGGATTGTGCCACCTTACAGTCTGTCACATATTGCAATCAGAAATGCTGCAATAGATTTTATTTGTTTGCTTTTTTTATTGTTGCATAGAGTAAATTCAACAGCACAAAATGAAACCAAAGCAATTCCAGTGATGCAAAACAAAATTATACATACCCACTATACATACACTTATAAGATAGCTAAAGATATAGAAATGAAACACGGCTACTCAACCTTGTCTCCTGCATTTGGGCCACAAGTTCTAATTCACATCACACCGTATTTCCTCTCTTGTAATATAGCTGGGGAAGAATCTTTTTTCAGGCCTGATCCATCCCTGCCAATCTTCTTCTCTTCTTCAGTCTAATTTACAGTATTTTTGTACCGTGTCACGTAAATTAGGTAGTTGAGTTTTGAAAAGGTTAACTTGTGAACTCAAAATGCCGGTGGCACTGAGGGGTCGAAGCACGGCTTAGACTGGAAAAGGTAGATGCATACTGGACAAGATACGTATCTTACCAAATGCTGTTGAGTTTTCTCTGTTGCTGTTGTGTTTTGTAAAATGATATTGTGTTTTCTACTTTGCTGTTTTGACCCTCAGGGCCATACTAAATGCATATTGCTAATGTCAAAAAAAAGGTCATACATTTTTAAAGAAAATGAAATGAATGGTTGCGAAAACTGTCGCTAAAGGTAAACATATCATTTCTTTGCGTTTGTGTCACTTCCAAAGGTTTGCGAGTAATGCACTTTTAATGTATGACTTAATCCGCAGAATACGACTCCAGATCTAGAGCAGAGGTCCGGAGGAATGTTAATGTTAAACTGTATTACAGTTAATGCAAGAACAAAAAAACCAGCACAGTAACATGACATGTTATCTATCATCCATCCTCCTACAATGTCCCCAGGCATACAATGAATACGAGTGGTTGTGTTTGTTTGTTTTTTTTTGATGGGAAATGATACGAGGGTTAGTGAAATGACAGCCACGCTGAATTGCAAACGTTATTCGATTCAGTTTTTGCCCGAAACATCCCGGAAACAATATAACCACCTCCTTTCAAAGAAAACAGTCATTTTTCTCAGTGTCGTGTCTCAGTGTGCCACATTGTACTGGTCTCCCTGTAAATGAGTACATGCGACTTTGTCTGCTTTCCTATCGAGTTAATATTAGAAATTGTGCTGCATGACTGGCTGTTTTCATAGGCAAATGGGACATTATTCTTTGCGCAACAACGGGCCCTCTCACTGTTTGGTTTAGCTCAGTGTGCGCGATTGTTCCTCCGAGCCTTGTTCAATACCAATCAGCCATGTTGTTAAAGTGAACCTCGACAATATCAAATCAGTATGCTGCAACAATCCAGCAGCGCCACATATTTGCTGCTGTGTGCCTTTGCCCGGATAGGAGGCACACCACTCTAAACGTAGCACTCATGATTACTCTGGATCCTCACTACCAACACCCACTGTGCTGCCGTTAGACACCCAACCCAACACACAGCGCGCAGAGACACACACACACACACACACGCTACCCCCCTGTCAACCCACCCCCCTTCCACTGTAACCTCTCGATCAGCCTCTAACCTACGCAGTCCCTGTGGCAGCGACTTACATCTCCGGGAGATTTCAGAAAAAGAGGATCAAAACAAATCTCTGCTTCCCTCTGCAGTTAATTACCGTGAAGACAGCCTGTTCATGTAATTATTTGTATGCTGCCCACAAGGATCAATTTGCACGGAGAAAAAGGCTCAGGCCCTCTGGGGGACCTTACATGTAATAAGCTGATTGTTCATCAGGTGTTCCGCTCCGAACAGATTGAAGAGACATTTCGTCCTTGGATGACCACATGAGCATTACCCGTAGTGGATTTAATAATGAATGCAGACGCGGTAGTGGAATGACAAATCTGTTTGTAGGGCTGTTTCACCAGAGTGATTAATTTAATACAGGCACGAGATAACATCCGGGCATAAATGATAGAGGGACTCTCACGAGCGGCGTCAAAAAGGCTGAAACCGCTCTCAGAACGCACCGTAAGAGGTTTATTGCTCCAATAACGTGTCCACCTCTCTGCTCGTGCCAACATGGATGGCGCCACGTGACGGCTACAGACATCAGCGGGGCTGAAAAGAGAAGAGGAAAGAGCAAGCTTCCGCCTACTATCTTGAGCGAGAGAGCATCCATGAGAGCGACAATATTACCGAGGACGTTGCACTCCCACTCATCAAACCAATAAGAACTTCCTCCATTAGGAAAGACATTCAGATTCAGTCCATTAGAGAGCCAGCGGAACAGCAGGGGCTTCCATTCCACTATCAATACACATAATGAGCAAACGGACAATAACTCCACCCCTCTAGCACACTGCATTAACACACATGTCATCGTTGCTGCTGGAGTTCCAGAGTGATGTTGTTGTTATTGTTGTTGTTGTTGTTATTGTTGCTGCTTCCTTTGTCTCGCAAACGTCCTTTGTCTATCAGGTGCAAGTTGAAGACTGAAAAGGTGTTTTGTTTTCACTCAAAAACAGAGATGTGTTGCCGTTGCACCGGTCCGTATCCCCACACACATGCTTTCAAACATAATGTAACCAAGGCAATACTTACATCACATGCTGCTGTGATTGTGTGTTAAAGCGTTATTCGATTTCAGAGTTCTCCGCTGCATACATTTGGCATTATAGTGAGGAAACCACTAGAACTCCTTAAAGTTTTAATGTCGACTTCACATCACAGTGTTCATTTTTTTTTACAATTTAAAAAAGCAAAACAATTTTACAATTGCCGACACGTGTTTCTCAATACTGTGTTCACTTCTCCACAGACTCTTCACACTGCCAGCACATAAAACAAGCAGCGTGCTACATGCTGCCACATCGACATCCTCTCCCAGTCAGTGGTTTCACAGCTCGTCCGAGGGTGGTGTCTGTTTTCCTTTCCGTTGCTCTCCGTTCCTCCACCCCGTAGAGGAGTTCCATTTCATCATGGAGGTGAACGTTTCCGACCACCAGCCACGCGATCACATGCTCCTGGGCGCAACGAACGCTCGATCTATCCTCAGGCGGTTTGCCAGCGACGGATCAGGCAAAAATATTCTAGGAGAGCCGATGTGGATGAGAACTTGGAGATAAGCAAATGAATAGCACTGTTGTATTTCTATATATTTTTTTAGCTTGTTTTCTAGAGTGAGTATGTAACCAAATCAACTGTTAACAGTTTCAGCAATTTCTACAGCGAGTACGATGTTATTACCAAGACGAATGCCGGGCAACACTGAGAGAAACTGGGACACACGTTGTGATGAGTTCTAATTAATGTTACTGTTATTACTTCACGAAGGCTCTCGTTCATTTCACATGTCTTTCTATTAGATTTGTCTTGACAATCTTCCCTCGAATTGCAAGATATCGGGATGAATCACCTCATCAGTTTGCCTCTCATGTGAACGATAAGCAAAATCAACTCAGCATTGACATCCCGCCTTTCTCTCGCTGTCGCTTCGCTTGATACATTCAAAGTAGTGTGGATTATCCACAGGAAGAAAGTGGTGGCTGACATCCCTTGTCCAAGCAAGTAATCACAAACGCAACACCAAACAACAGAGGCTTCAAAGGAAGAACGGGGCATTAACAATGTTTTTCCTCTAACATCATGTGATCCAATAAAATATGGCTTATTCACTTTATATTACTCCTGAGCTTCACGAAAAGGGCGGGGGAGGGTGTAATTGAAAGAGGTAGTTTCCTGGAAGATGAGTGGGGTGAAGCGGTAGATGAGGTCTGTGATGAATCAATAACATGATGTCACGACGCAGCGGAGGATTGCTTGTACATATCGTTGCCCCACCATCCACGCATGTACGCACACACACTGACAGACCTGTGCATTGTGGAATAGAAACACTGGCTAATGAGCTTAACAAATTGTCAATTCCTCCCCTCACCCCACCCGCACCACCCCCACCACACACCTCTTTTGATAGAGAGCCAATACAAGCTGAAAAGAAACAATGGGTCATTGTTGGCCTTGTTCTGCGCTCCAATCCACTGACCAGGCGCCGCTCTGCTGGCTGCTGAGACTAATATATTCTGGACAGAAACGGAAAGCACAACCACTCTGGGAAAAAAAAAAAAAAAAAAAAACACTAAACGCAAAGAGCCAATGTGAAGATTAAAAAACACTGCTGAGGGCCCTCACAGCTACATCCACTGTGGGGTAATAACACATCTGCATTAACGAGACGACATCTGACTAAATTAGTATTCATAAATCATCTTGCTTTCCATATGGGAATGCTGATCTGCCTCTCTCATGTCCCATGGTACACTCAGTAATGAAGGTGGAGGAAATATTCGGAGAAGTCCTTGCAACGAATGCCAAAGCAACTCAACAAGGCTTGTACTCTGCGTAGCTTGTCATTCTCTGAGGACGCTCATGTAGCGGAGCTCCCCGGGTTATGAATTATATGGAACACAGCCAATTTCTCCTCCTGTGAACACATCCTTATCGGAGGGATTCCGACGAGATGGGGAAAGCGATAGAATGCGCTACCTTTGTCACTGTCTGCACCAATCAAGAACGGCGAAGTCAATCGGTCAACGCAGGCTTGTTTGTACAAACCGACACCTGTACACACGAGTGGGAGTGAAAGGATTCATTATGCAAGTCAACAGTAGTCAACAGACACAGTTGACAATGTGACAATGACTTCTCCAACTTGTTTATTTATTTATTTCTATTTTAATGAGGAGGCAGCAAGCCAACATGGGAGGAAAAGCAGCCCAGCACGGCGCATACATGAATACATCGCACAGTGCGCTTCTCTTCCTTGTATATGAAGGTATGCGCATTTATTATTATTAGTCATTTAGCAGATGCTCTTATCCAGAGCGACTTGCAGTGAACTAACGACAGGGACAGTCCCCTGGAACAACTCGGGGTCAAGTTGTGAAGCCTTGCTTGCCCCTGGTATTGAACTCCCAACCTTCTGGTGTTCTATTTGGAAGTCTGACCACTACACCACCAATGGCGGCGGCGGTGCGTGTGCTTGTTGGTCGACCACGTGTCTGGCTAGTAATAAGTTGGAATGAAGCTTGCTTTAAAGTGTTTTAGCATTAATGTTGGGATATAAAAAGGAGCAAATGAAACACTGGTAGAAGAGAGTTTGTGTGGTGCTGCTGCTGCGCTTCAACAGCGTGATCACGGCTCATACATCACATCATTGTTTACAAGTGACACCCAGCCTGCAGGCATTGGGCTCAATTCACCTTCAATTAAATCTGAATCCATCCCAAGTTGTGCTCAGGCTCCATACCACAAAGAGCATCTTCTGAAATTCATTAAATGAAAAGTGAATTTGAGCCCCTATGCCAGTGTGTCAAGTCATTAGTCCTCAGTCGTCACGTCATCGCTGCTATCACACTTTGTGAGGTGGGAGCAGAGGCCTGATTTAAATGCTATCAGACACTCGTATGTCACCCAGATCTGCCATCACTTCATCAGTCACCACCCAGGAGACTAATTTAGCTTATTTAAATTTGAAAGTGGGCTGTCATGAAGGCGAACAAATAGCTAAAGTCAGACCGGTATGACCCTTTACCTTATAAACAATCACAAGCAGAGAGGCTGATGCGGCCTCTACAAATAGTACAGTAAAGTTTGCCAGGCAAATCGTTATTCATTATTGCAAGATGGCACAGCTTCAACTGCCATGCGGAAAGCATAGGCACGCTCTGTCAACTTGTAATGTGTCCAGCAGTTACAAACGCACACCTGGGCTTTCTGGAGCCAAACGCTTCTGTTTTCCAAGTGACACTGGATAATTAAATGCATTCACAGGAATCTGTGGCTTTTTTTTTTCTTTCTCAATCCTGCCAGCCTCGGCAATAAGGGGTAGGGTCTGTCTGTGGATAGTTAGCTCGTCCCGACGTTCAGACGCGACGTTCAGAAAAAAACGACAGCAAATTTGGAAGATGGAAGGAAAGAGCAAGAAAAAAAAAGAGGTGTGACAGCTCGCCTGAGCTGCCGAAACAGCTCTCTTCTGTCTCCTTTGTCTTGGTGGTAATCTGTATTCCGGAAAGACGCTCTCCTGAAGTGCATCTCATGCAAATGAGCATGTGTAAAAGACACTGGGATCGCCATGGCGCATTCTTTTCCCGAAATGCAATCAAAAGTAGCATTGGACGGCATTCCTATTCATTTAGCCTGCATCACTGCTTCTCTTTTTTTGCTTTTTCATTAGCAGCATCTGCTTTTGTTGCTTCCTTCCCCAGTTCTTCAGCCTTGTTTTCCGACACACTGTGCGCGAGGACATGCCACACAGACGGGTGCATCAAACTCAAAAACTCAGCTCACAGGAAAAGGAGTTGCAATGTAACCACAATTCCCCCTCGTGTGCAGGATTTCTCAGAAACTAAGAATAGGGAAGCAGTTGCTTTCTGCTCAAGCGCTGCAACAGGCATGATCAGATAGATCTGTACCAGCGGTGATTCCAGTTTTAGCAAGTTATTTTGTTAGTATTATTAAATCAATCCCATGGCCTAAAACAACAGTACAATGGCCGCAAATGAATAAAGCTCGAGGCTGACACCTCTGCCAACCTCGATACCATATTTTGCAGTATTAAGAAAAAATGTTCAACCTCAATTCAAACCGGAGAAAAAGTGAATGCTACTACACCTTCTTAACAACACAGCTCAACAACAGTGTCAGTTCTCACCTAAGGAACACTGGCGATCTGCACCAACTTCTTGAAAAGGAGAATGAGCTTCTCTAAGTGCTGAGCCTTTTGGCCTCTCCGGGAGGGTCAGTGTCAGTGGTCATAGTTTACATCCCTCTCACCTCCGTCTGTTAAAGCAACATCCTATCTGCCCTCACCTGTCAAAGCAGAGGACTCGGGGCTCAGAGCTGGTGGTTGCCTCAAGGTTTCAGTCCAACTCCCATCAGTTGAACTCACCGGTACAGCTGAGGGGGATGGGCACTTGGTCGAATGCACAGCTTTACGTGCAGGCTCGATTTACGCCTCTGTTACACCAAGTATCAAAGCGGTGATTGGACACAGAGAGATTTACAAAGACAAACGGGCGTTCTGAGCCGTTGCTGTGGATAAATGCATCCACGCCAAGAGGTTCCGGGGGACTCAAAGAGGAGAAGAGAAGAAAGGCCACGGTGAATTATGGTGATGAAAAATGTTGATTCCGAGAAGTTGTTACAGAATTGGAGCTCTGCTCAGGAGTGCAGTGACATTTACAAAGTCACTGATGTGCTCCCATTCAATGTGATGGTTTGACGTTGTTAGATTTGAGGGCAAATCGAAAGCCTTCTCTGCTTGAACGTGTTTAATGTGTTTTAGAGTTTTCTTTAAATAGCAAACTAGCGTTGGCGTTAGAACGGGCGACCCACAAGTGAAGTCTCAGATGCCGGAGCGCACACCGCCACGGTTCTCAGAGAGCTTTCTTTTACAAATATGCAATAACGTCCTCGCTGCGTCTCGTGACCTCCTCCACTTTAAACAACCTGCCACTTCCATCGGAAAAAGAAAATGCACTTAATTGCAGCGGTGATGAAGAAAGAACATAATCACAACACAATTATCAGCCTGAAACTGACAGCAGTGTATTGAAAGAGAAACTCCCCCTTGGATTGGGATTCCTTGATTTATTATTGACAGTCCAGTCTGGATTATGGGCAAGAACATGCCCTGTTACAGTCCGTTTCTAAGAGACCTTTGTTGATAATGCATGAATGGTTTACTCATATACACACTTCACAGTTACCAGGGTGGTTTCCCTTTCAGAAAGACCTTATTTAAAACAATTTTTAATCCAGGGATTGAGATTTGAGCCATAGGGTCCTAATCATGTAGAATCTCATAGAAAAGACCTGGAAAAAAAATAGAAAAAGGGATGTGATCCTTGTTTTGAGATGAAAGAAAGGAATCCCTGTGAAAAAGCTTTGGCCTGTCTGATGTTAAACATCCCGTTTACCCATACAAGCAACATTAACAAATAACTCACTAAGCCAAATGAGAACTAGAACAATATCCCAGAGTATTAGCTCATGTTTAGAACATTTTAAAGGACCCATTCATCCTAACTTGGCAGTGAATAAAGCAGGTAAAAAAAACTGTGTGCAACACCGCCAGCAATGAGTATCCCTCCCTTTTTTTTGGCTCTTACTAAACAATCTCATGTTTCATTATTTCCTTTTCACACCTACAAGAACACACATTCATGGGTTGGAATGCAAAGTGTTTGGGGGAATTACCTCACGAGTTGTTGGGGGATAGCATCGCATCCCTGTGGTAAAGTAAAACAAGCCGAGTTGTTGTTTTCTTTTCTCTTTTTTTCGAAAGGAAACTGAGCTCAGGTGATGAGTTAAAATAGCCGTTCTGTGTCTTCTATTTACCAACAAATTCAAATACCACCCACGCAGCCTAAGCACTGCCATCCTGATATCATTTGGATTCTAATCTGGATCAGCTTTGGAGAAGACGAAGGAACGAGAGGGGTAACATGCGTCGCACGCTGCCGACAAAGAGTGTCAAAGAAAGGCTGTGATTCCTGTGATGGCTTTTACTTAGCTCCTGGATATTTCTGAAATCTACCGAGCTCCAGGCCAACATTAGGTAAAACTGCAGAGGGTGAAAAGGACAGAGAACAACAAAGACTGGGAGCTGTACTGATACACTATTCATACACAGGAAAAGGATAGGGGGACCTGGAAGGACCAAAGATGCGTTTTCAAATTGGTGACTCAAGTTGGTCATTGGAGAGGCTCATCTTGTATCATTTCTCTATGTATAAGTACCTGAATCAGTCCCTCACTTCCCTTTTCACTTCCTCCCTCACACACATACACACACACACACGCACACAGACACACACACACACAGACACACACACACCGGTGCCAGTTTTTTCCTCTCCAAAAAGAAAGCTGGTCGGAAAAAAAACGAGCCCGAGAACGAAAAAAAGTGTGTGCCTATTTGCCGCATTGGGAGAAAAAAGGAAAAAAAGTGCACTTAGATCCCAAACAAGGAGCCTCTTTCTATTTACATGAACGTCAAGGAGCAGAGACATAGTGCCGCTGCTGGGAAAGATGAGCTAAGGAGCTCGTCTCATTGGCTGCTGGGACTCCAATCAATACGTGTCTGCTTCACAAGCAACGGTCTGAGAGCACAAGGCTGATACCAATATGAGCGTCAGGAGCGTTCAGCAACTGGTGGCTTGCTGTCACTTACTGTTATTAAAGTTTCAGTGTGAAACTTCCTGCAGCTTTTTTCTCTTCAGTTCACAGAACACACCGTGCATACGTAAGTGGGCACGTGAGAGGTGAACAAAGAGAAGGCTAAACTGTGTCCTCTAGATGTAAACCAACACAGTATGAACAATAATTACACTCTCAGAAAAACTGTTACACTGTTTGTGCTGGTGTCTGATATCACGCTGTGATTTTAAGCCATCATATCATGTAAAAAAAAAAATTTAAAAAAGTGAGCAAAGTGTAATTATTAGCTGGTGTCCCTAAATGAGAAGAGCCAGCCTGTCTGTCTTTTATTGCTGACAATTATTCGTGTCCTCTGGGTTAATCACAGTGACAGAAATAGAGATAATGATAGAGATGTACATAACGCAGCATCATTAGTATCAGTTATCACATGAGATACATTTACAGGACTCATATTAATGTAGCCGAGAACGAAATGCAAATTAGATTAGAAAATTTGAATTTAATTAACCCTTATGAATTGTTCACAATGTGAAATTATCCGCAGACAAAAATAGGGCCATGTCAGGGTGAAACTGAAAAGAATACTTTACCAGGGACAGGGGACGAGGGGTTTTGGCACAAACAAGGCTCTCTTTGTCTGCCGTCTTACACCTTCATGTGTTGTGACTCATATTGTTGTGTCACCAACCTCGCCTTTTTTTCACACCACTGCGTGAGTCACTAATATTTGCCGGCAGGACGGTGATGAAATGATACATCACATCTGTGAACAACTTGCCACCTGCAGAGACATGAGTGGGTGGGTGGGGGGTTGATGCAGCCCGGTCTGCGCTCCACTTGGCTGTGCTCCGCTCGCTTCTCTCATTCTCCAAAATCTGCCACCACATGTCTGACATGTTTCGGCATAGCAACACAAATGACCAGACAAAACACATACACACACGCACACACGCACGCACGCACAAAGACAGGCACACACTGTAACACACACCCTTTGGGCTTGAGCCTCTGGGTTTACCCATTGCTCGACAGAGGTGTGAGTAACATCCAAATCTATATTGATGGCTGTAATCTCTCTCACCCATCACCCTCTATAAAGTCTAGCAGGCCCGACGTCCCCATGGTTCAGCAATTACAATGGGGCCCATACACTGTGATTTCTAAAGAAAGGAACATGTGCTTCCTTTTCCTTTTTTTCCTTTTTTTGTTTTTTCCATATGCTTCATCAGTGGGCACATACTGTTCGATATCATTAGAGCATGTTTCCTTTCCCGAGGATAAAATTAGAAAAAGGTCCATTGCACTCTTAAGGTTTCGACTCGTTGATGCTGTGCGATAAAATTAACGGGTAATAGTTGTGAATGCTGCAGTAAAAATGCCAAGTACATTGTACTGCAGGTCTTCCTCGTGGCGAGAAGAAAGTTCACCTAAATTACGGAGGCCACGACCAGATTCAGAGAACGAGTCAGAGTTGTAGGAATCTTCTTTGGGCTTCTTTTTAGCGATGGATTGCAGGCAGTAGCAGAATCAAAAGGTCAGTTAAATCATAGAATTTTTTTCTTTTGTTTTTACTTCCTGCACAGGCTCAAGCATAACTTTTAATAATAGCTTCCTCCCTCTCTTCAGACCAGAACGTGCTTTAAGCAATAACTGACACGTCTCTGAAGCTCCTCTGATGCCCTATTAAGTAACAGATCTGAAGCGTCAGCAGCTCTTGGACTTTGGTGGGTAATGCTATGTCATAGTTTCTACGCCTGTTATACAATCTGCTTGATATAATTGGGGACCAGATTTTAAAGTTGTCGGTACGAGAAGCTCTCTCCATCAAATTAGATTTGCTTCAGCAACCTCCATCTGAGATGCAGCTCTTATTCATTTTTAATTTAATTTTGTCCTTTTTTTTTATTGGAAAACGTTACATACCTCGTAACACATCCCTCCAGTCTTTGCTGAATGCTTATATTTTACAGTAGGCTGTACGCACATGGAAAAAAAATCATCTACACAGCAGTTCAAATTTCAATAAAACCTCAACTTTTGTCACTATTCAGAGCCCTGACTTCTCTCAATTTTCAAACTTCTCTTGAGTCTAAAGAAATATGGTCACTACTGTCTTACAAAGTTATCATTTATCCCTTCTTTTAGGTGTACAGCGGATGTATTGCCCCACTCGGTGATCATTTTAAGAGAAATGTGGTTGGATTGTGATGGGGAGACTTCTTATTATAACAGACACTGGAGCTGGAATCAAGCCTGATAAGTTTTCAACTCACCAAAAAACTCAGCTTTAGAAAAAGGACTATAGTCCTCTAATGATCCAGAGTGCGTAGGACTAAAGTCCTCTAATGATCCAGAGTGCATAGACCTACGTCCTCTGATCATCCGGAGTGCGTAGACCTACATCCTCAAATGATCCGGAGTGCATAGACCTACGTCCTTTGATCACATGGGTGGCGGTAGTCTATATGCGTGGCGGTAGTCTAGTGGTCTTGTAGTCAGGCTTTCAAATAGAACACCAGAAAGTTGTGAGCTCAATACCAGGCTCCCATCATTGTGCTCCTGAGCAAGGCACTTAACTCTGAGAAGCTCCAGGGGGACTGTCCCTGTAGTTAGTTGTGTAAGTAGCTCTGGATAAGAGCATCTGATAAATTACCTGTAATAATCACAACTGTCTCAATCAGTATGTTCAAATTATACCAACTATGTCCTAGTGCTATACTATCAATGCTAAAGCTATTCTACTACTAAATCTATGACAATTTTCAACCTTGAAAAGTCATCAATAACACACGTTTAGTTAGCTTTTGCTAAAGATCGTGTCCCTTTCGCCTCTAAATAGACCAAAGACCTCTGAAGTTGCTCAACAATCACACCCACGTTCGGAGCAGATGTGTCAAGGCGGTTTGCCATGCTGCTGAATAATGGAGTACCTTTGTGGATTCTGAAAATGTCATTATATTTGTGCCAAGAAAACAAACACATTACACCTGAACTTCCACTGCAGCGCTCATGATTTTTGTCAGATTTACAAAAGAGAAAGAGAAAACGTTACAGTACATAAGACATCATCTGGAATGTAGGTATTCAATATATTGCATGTTACTGTAACATGCACAGTATGTGGGAGAGGTTTCACAGAATAGTCGATTAGAACACTAGTGGACACTCTGCATCATTGTAGGCAAATTGTTCATCTGTGGTTTAAGTACGGTGTAGTAATAGAGCAGTGTCAATGTTACTGCAGTAAAACAGTATCTCCAGCTCAGACAAGCCTGCTGGGTTTAGTCTATTGCGATTGCGGCTCATTTGTAAACAGCCTCAAGGTGTGTTTCACGATGCTCCGCCGCTCTCCGGAGGGTCTGCCACAGGGGACAGCTTGCGTGTAAGCTGGCACATTTTCACAGACGGGGATTTTAACATATCGCCCATCCCGTTGATTAACCAACCAGTCGACTTGGATAAGTCGGTGCAAGTAGACGTGAATTCCCTCGTATGCGGACCACGCATTCACACATTTCGACCAACAAGATGAACCGGGGGGGCCATGAATGACAACTCAAAGTCAGCAAAAAAACAAAAAAACTGCTCCAGGAAGAAAACTCTGTGGTAATTTGTTTTCAAAGATGCGGGAAAAGTCATTCATCATCAGTCACACGATATAATCATTCGGTGTGCACAATTACTCAAAATGTTGCCTCCAATTAGAGTCCCTGTGCCAGATTGCTTAATTTTTAATTAAAAAAATGACCTGTCTTCCTTCGAGCAGATTGCTGCAGAGAAATCCTCCCCTACTCTCACAAACGCAATGTAAAAAGAGAGAAGTTGTCCCTTTTAACACAATTCACTGGGCCTCTGAGATCCTTACAACGAATGTGTGCTCTTCTTCCCACAGTTAAGTAGTGTTATTAATGCGCAGGTTCATGCATTACTGTAAAGGAAGGCACGGCCGGGAGAGAAAATAAATCAGCCAAGCAATTATCCACACAGATGTTTTACCAGGGAGTATTAAACAGTGGTAATCAAGTGTCGGCTCTTGACAAATGCTTTCCCAATTCATTTTTCCCTCCCAAAGCTCAATCTTTTGAAAGCACATACATTATTATTACCCTTTTGGTTGTTGTTGTTGTTGTTGCTACAGTGCTCGTACCACGAGGGAACGTTCCCAATGCGTCTACATTAACATCAGTACGGCTTATAAGAAACGTATAACATGATTTATTATTAGATGCATGTAATGCACTTGAGCACAGCACATGAGTGTTGTCACAAGCTGAACTTTGTGGAAGTTGTGGAAACACGATTTCCAACTTTAAAAAAAAATTTTTTTTTTAAGATGAATTAAATGACTGTAAAAGTATACAGGACGGGAAAAAAGATCTCTCGCCTTTTAAGAGAGTTGTGTTTTCAATGTGTTTTTCATGCTGTCCCCGCCTTACTGAAGGTTAATTGACAGCCTGCTGAGAAAGAGAATGCCTAATAAAGGTCAGTCTTGCTCACTGCAGGACGGTCCTTCCAGATGTTATGGAAAGGTCAGACTCTTACCTTTAGAGAGGGACTAAGTGGTCAAGATAAAAGAAATAAATTAGATACACAGCTTGAGTGTTTTGGGATAATGGAGGTGCCACAAAAAGCCCTAGGTAAAGACGGGATATAGAATAGAACCGTGAAAGATTTAGCATTTCTTTCGGGGGAAAGTTAGTGCTTTGACTATTTTATTCTTCCCTGCGTACCTCGCTGTACTACACGTTTTGTTAAATCTATTCTGTGAATGCGTGCAGATACTGCTCTACATAAAGATCCTTCACGTCTTACAATGACATTATTGAGGTAACCAACCTAAAAAAGAGGTGACTCTGCAACTTATTCAAATAGTGTCGACTCCCCGTTAGTGACAGAACAATCAGCTGTCTGTCTGACTTCTTGGGTGTTTTTTTTTTTTTGTGCAAATACTGGAACCTAGCAAAAATAATTGGTTTGTTTTCACTTTGCAACACTACAAGGCGGTGTGTGTGTGTGTGTGTGTGTGTGTGTATGTGTGCGTGCACTGCTGTTGTATGTGAAGTCTTTTTACAATCATGTCTGAATTGTAACTGAGTGCTTAGTAGGTCAGGGAGCACTGTCACTCATTCCCTTCAGTTCCTGAATGTTTCCCCTTGAAGGTACCTTGAAAGACAACTTTCCTCATTTCGTGCCAGATTTTGGCGTTCCTCAGTCGTGGGAAACACTTTATCATCAGAATATTCCTGCCTCTTACTTTTTCTCCGCACTGCTTTTAGCTGCTAAGCCTCTCACCTGTGTCGTGCAAGCTGTGCGAGGCGTGCTGCCAGAACTATCCGGAGGATATGTGTTCTCAGCAAGAATGTGGCTTCAACTTCTCCACAGACACCAAGCTGTGTGTGCAGCCTACCTCAGTCCTGGCACACTACAAGTGGTGGCTCATCCCCTTTTTTTGTGTGTGTGATACATTCACACCGCAGCTGATTCTGTCCCGAATGTGATCGTTTCACGTCACACAGAGAGGATTCATTTCCTAGGCAACAATCCACGCAACTCAAATCATGACAGGAACCGTAGTACTTGCCGCTCAAATTATCCCATACAGTCCACAGCATCCGATGAGATGTCAGAATGCCTTTCTGCACATTTTTCTTTCTGGCATATTAATGGAGGGAAAAAAGGACAAGTTGTGTTGACAATTAGCAGTGCATTTAAACAAATACAGATGTCACATTCATGTTTCCCGCATGACACAAACACACACTGACACATGAGGACTATTTATAATATTGCCATATCTGTACGAGATTGAGTCACTGGGATAAACCAGTCTCTCAGCATCTCAACATCCAAATAAGTTATTTCGAAAAAATCATGCATTTATGCATTATTATTACTAATCCCAGCTGATATGTGGTGTAGGGCTAGCAGGACATTATAAACCATTTATCTACAGCTGCCGTTGCTGTTATTTCCATATTATTTGTGACACGGAGTGACAAGCTACTCGACCAACTTCAAGAGGATGGTGTAGGGAAAAGATGTTACAATTGCTAAGGAACCCTCAACTGATTTTAAATCACAGTTGTTTCAATATCTCATCTTCCTGCTTTTTCTTCATGTCCTTGTCCAACCCCCAGGGATCTCGAAGTCTTCTCCTCTGCCATTTAGAATCCCACCGAAAGTCCTCCGACACCGTCAGAGATCGAACCCATTCCAGCCACATAGGAGTCAAAAAAGGGAGGTTGAAGCAAATGTTTTTCTTCATAAACTGGCTGCTAACAACAAACGGTTATCGCAATTCATTCTAACCTCATTACCACCTATCATAAGCATCCAATTCCCTGTCCCCTCTGGAGAGTGCAAATCTCTTGGGCTTCCTCTCACAGCTTCCGGCTCTCCTGACGCTGCAGACGACTTCTCACCGACACCAGAGACTCTTTCATGTGCATGTTGTGTGCACATGTGAGTATCCTTCTTCCAATAAGTCTTTTGATTGCCTTACTTTGTTCCACACTGATTGGGAAGCACTTTGTCATTGGATTTGCATTTTCAGATTAGGTCTCCACTGGAAAAGCCAGGATTTGTCCTAACTCCTGCCTCGTTTTTTTTATGTGTTGCAAGCAGTGATATCTAAAGACTTGAAGAAAAGTCCTGCAATGATGATGGCAAAATCTCCATCCGCTGTATAGCATCAGCATGCAGTGGTTAATGTTTTATTGGGAAAATGCCTAAACTTCCATTGTGTTTGCTTCTCCTGCTTTGTGTATGTGTGGCCAGGTTTCAAACCATAAATCTGCTGCCTGCCACAGCTGTTACACACTACATCGTATCACTTTATTGTTTGTGCATGGGTAAAGGCTGTTATCAAGAAGGGAATGCCAAGATAGAATCCTTCTGCAGTGAAAAGGTTGTCATGGTTCTCTACTGGTGTGGGTGCGCTTCTTGGCATAGAATCAATCCTGGCAGAAATGTAGAATTAACATTCAACAGACAAATTCTTACCAGTTGCTACACAATGTTATCTCAGTGGTAAAATTAATTCATTATAGAATTTTAAATATATGCAAAAAAAAAAGCTGCAAAATAATGCTAGCAGGAAATATATGTCGCTGAAGATTACGAAGTTTATGAGGAAAAAAATTTGTTTTTATATTGCATAAGATGTCATGTGGAAAGAAACTCAAGCAAAGAGCAGAACTATAGGTGAATCTGGGTTTCTGCTTGCTGAATTATCAGTTGGGGAGAGAACTAGTTCAAAACCGCACTTTTACCAGGTTTTGATTTTAGAACTGTATCGAAGACAATGTTGTTTGCCGCTCTTTCTCATCAGCTCTTTGTGATTAACTGGGGGGCTAAAGCCGGGCAGACACTGTACGGATTTTGCCCTATTCTAGCCCCCAATTCATTTTAGAATTACACTGGATTTCTGCCAGATTGCTTGTCATTTGAGCTACAGTATGAGGGGGGTCATCTGTCTTGGTTAATTGCCTACATGATCAACAATTTGGCAGATCAAGTGGATTATTGACATGTCAAATTCTGTTCGGCTCTCAGCAGTTGGAGCCGTTCCATGGTCCGATTTCACTTAAGGCTGCTGTCAAAAGATCTATTATACACTGAAGTGAGCTTGTTTTAATAATATTTGGAGTAGTATTGTATATGTTCCTGTGATGTAAAACATCCATCATGAAGGGGAGACATGGTTCTTTTCCAATCTTGACCACTGGAAGCAGAAAAATGCTAGTGCCCCTCCCCATTAGCAAGCATCATGTAAATACTCAATCAGAACCCTCTCATCTCATTTACGTGAAAGTGTGTGTAGCAGGACTCCATTTTTGGAGAAGTTAGGGCCATCAAAAAGAGGAATCCTAGATGTTTTTTTCTGAACTTCTCTTGGAATCCCAGCACGTTTCAGCGGTGCGATGGCTGCTGAGATAGCGGTCACCCATTGACTCCTAACTTGAGAACTTATGATTCATAAAGAATATTTTATCTTGTACTCCGTCTGGGGAGAGGTGCCCTGGTACCTCAAAAAGTGCCAATTAGGAAAGTGATGGTTTGGTGAGAGAGTATGCATGGAGGGGTGTAAATCTGATGTAAGGACATCTTCCACTCATTTCCCAATATGGTTTTCCCCTCATGCCAGTTTGGTGTTGTACACAGCCTTATGTTTATTCATGTTTCCCCCTAATCCTTTGACAGGTATCCCGCTCCTCCAGCACAATCTCAACGAGCCCTTCACTGCCGCCTTGCTTGTGTACAAAGATGGCTCGAGGCACTTCAAGTCTTTCTGCTGTGAAAGACTCTTTCATGGAGCGAAGGTTTCCCGTGTCTATGCACAGGCGTTGGAAGTGGGCTGCTGGATTGCAGATAATATGAGTTGTTGTTTTTTTTTTTTTTACTTTTTTACATTGGGCATTTAAGAGGCGGCAGCCTTGGCCCTTGTCTGCAAAGTGCAAAGCCCGGTCCGGTGCCATGTAGCCTGGTAAGGCATCTGGTTTACTGTTTACACTGCTGGCATGCAGAAACAGAAGGCTACATCATTCTGACTTCAGTCTCATTGTAGTAGACTCGATATGTATTCTGCTTGATGATCTTTATCCACTATGTTAATATTGTGAACGGCTGGCTGCTATGGTGATGGTGATGGTGTAAAATATAAGGATTTTGGTCGTATAACACTTTACATAATTCAGGCTTGTTCAAAATAGCCTACAATCAAGTTTATGATACGGTGGCGTGTTCAGCTCAGGGATGTAGGTTTATCAACGTTACTACGTGTCTGAATGGTTTAGCTGTGTGTTGTGGCCGAGACTAATATCACATGGGACTAACAGCTGGAATTATTGTGTAGCCCAACCGTACCTGGATGTAGAATTGATCCGTGTTTACAAAACAATTCCATCAGTTTAATTGCTCCTCAGTTCATTAAATGTATGTGAATGCTAAATCGAATGCATCTGTACTCTGTAATCTTTTCGTTGACCCTTCAAATAAAGCAGCACGTTTGCAGCCATCGATAAGACGGAGTCGAAGTTGATCACTGCGTCGAATGTTGCATCCAAATCACTGTATGTAAGTATGTGTATGTGTAAGTTTGGGTGCTCGGAATGTATTTTATAAAAAACACTTTATGTTGTGAGATCTGTGTTTGTGAGCCGTAAATATGCCTCATGAGATAAGAGCAGTGAACCCGTACACCACTGTAAACTAATAGGGGAGAGTGAGATAATGGATGCGTCCAATACGTAGAGGAGGATCAGCGTCTCCAAAATCATGTGCCCGTTTATAGTGTTCATCTCCAAGCCTGTGAATGTAAACTAAACGTTCTCCTCCTCATTCCCCCGAAACACGCCAGCACAGTTCATGCTCATACAAGAGAGGATGTTCTTATAATTGTTCATTTGTGGGTAACGGAGTGGCGAGAGAGAACAGCAGTCATGGTTATTGAATAAAGCTGCGTAACAATTTTTTGCATATTCTGTGGCAACACCACAAGCTCAATTGATCTTCGTTTTTTACGTGCTGTCGGAGTGCAGAATGACATGGTAAAGAACTGCTCGTCATCTCCATTTCATTGTCATCAAACTCCAATGAACAAACAAATACACAGTGTATGTGAAAGATGTGTCCTCAAGTTTTTTATTCTACAAACCTGAAGGCATAGCTAGACAAAATCTTATTGGTTGAGCCAAGAATTTTTTAATTATTGTAGGCCGATGAACTTGCGTCAACTTCTCTATATATTTAATCACTTCCCAAAACCAATTTCTTTTTCATCATTTTAGCCCATGACTTGGGAGACTAGATTTTTTTAAACGACATCGGATCATTTCTTTGAGCACTATTTGCTACATTCTGTGATGTTGCTCCCTCACTATTCATCGCTTTGACTGACTGACACTCCCGTAAACAGATGTATACCGCTTCTTTTCTGTCTTGTTTCCTAATTGGAAACGAGGTGATTAGGAGCAGGATGGAAGACCGAGAAAGTCTTAGCGACATTTCAGGGACATTTCAAAACAGGGACATTGGTTTATATACCATTTCTCATAGGACAGCCTTTTTTTTCCAAGTGTTCTATAGAAAAGATCTCTGTTTCTTCTTGAAAATTATTTGTGAACACCGGCGGCTCATTCCAAAAAAGCCAAGGAGGAGGCAGCCGTTATTATTCAGCCCCGGTGAGTTTTGTTTTTATATCTAGCATCTTTAGCTTTTGAGCTTGGTTCTTCGCAAGCCAATAATGGTTAATTCTGTCCCAGAGCAGCTGTGATTGTAGTACTAACATTTGACTCTGATCTAACGGGCGCTGCCAAAGTTTTTTTGTCTTATTGGTCACAGGTGGCACCAAGCGTGACGAGCAGAATGTCTCTGCTCACCAGACAAGTGAGTGGACATTTCCTGACCTTACTTTTCACGAGAATGTTGTGTGCCAACTGGTGGTGAACCCAAGCCAATGTATTAACATACGACCTGCTTTCACAGGCACAACAGCGACCATAGGGCCGACATCCCATCATCAGGATGGTGTCTGGTTGCCATCAAAGACCAAAAAACCAAGGAAGTGATTTTTACTGCGACATTAAGGTATGCTCGTTAACCCTCGTCTTACCAACATATTCGACATTTACAAGGACTACTGACTGGGGACCTCAACAAAAATCTGTAAGAAACAAGATGTTAACTTATTTTATCTAAAAGACATTATTATCTCCATCAAAGAGGTTATGTTTTCGGCTTGTTTACAGAAAAACTACCGGCCCAATTGTAGTGAAACTTAATGGAAGGCAAAAGCAAGAGCCAGGGAAGGATCCGAATAACGGGGCGCATCCACAAATTATGTTTCACTTTCATTTACGTCGCGAGATAAGCCATTTGTACCGCATTTATGTGAGTTACCGACCGGGAAGATTCACGGAAGCAGATATCAACTTGTTTTTGTTCGAACGCTCTGAGCACACAGAGTGAACACACCGTAGTTGAGAACGACCTCTCATCTAGGCGGAATTGCACCATGTGCCAAACGTAAATACACAGAACACATAACACATGAGGAAATCTGCTGCATCTCTGTCTGTCTCCTTCAAAATGACTGACAGAGTACCCCAACCCCCTGATAGTGTGCGATCCTTTGAATCCAATACATATTATACACATTGGTATTTTGAATAGCACTAATTAAAACAGAAACGGAAACATTGGGAACAAATTCACAATCGAAGTTGTGAAAATTCCAATGATAGAATTAGGCTCCTGTGACATATTATGACAAACAAGTGTACCTTTGAGTTCTGCGGGGACCCCAGTTGGTAGGATGAGTGTTAACAATATACGACAACTAGAGAATCCAAATCGGGCTAGGGACTTTAAGTCAGGGGGGACAATGGCCCCTTTATCCCCCTTGCTCGGACCACGTTCAAAATGTCGGTGCATTGGAAGATGATCTCAAACTGTAAAGTGTTGTGACTATCGCGGTGTAAGACAGACAGATAGACAGACATGCAGACATTCGAAAATGACTAAAACGGCTCCTGTGGTAGTTCCTGCTACAGTAGGTGTCTCTAGCACACACACACACAGACTCTGAAAACTGGCCGCTGTCTGCTGTTGTGTTTCAACATGCTGATTTCGATGCAGCACCTGGAACTCAGCCGCATCCGTGAGTCCTACAAAATGTGTTGAAGGCTAGTACCCAGCAACAAACATTCAATTCAACAAACATTTGACAGACGTTGTCACTGCATTTCCACCACACCCAGGTTTCACCAGGTAAAACCTTTTTCGGGTGATATTGGGGTTAATTGTCATCCATCCATCCATCTTCAACCGCTTATCCGGGGTCGGGTCGCGGGGGCAACAGCTCCAGCAGGGGGCCCCAAACTTCCTTTTCCCGGGCCACGTTGACCAACTCTGACTGGGGGACCCCGAGTCGTTCCCAGGCCAGTGAGGAGATATAATCTCTCCACCTCGTCCTGGGTCTTCCCCATCGTCTCCTCCCAGCTGGCTGTGCCTGGAACACCTCCCTAGGGAGGCGCCCAGGAGGCATCCTTACCAGGTGCCCGAACCACCTCAACTGGCTCCTTTCTACGCAAAGGAGCAGCGGTTCTACTCCGAGCTTCTCTCGGATGACTGAACTCCTCACCCTATCTCTAAGGGAGAAGCCAGCCACCCTAATAATGGTGGTTAATTGCCACAGAGCGATAATGAATCATGAGGCAATGTAAGGATATAAGTATGGTTATCAATATATAATACTTCCTAATAAGCCCTCTCAGCTTCTGAATGGTGAATATTAATGTGACTGGTCAATGTTAAAGTTTTCATTCACCTGGTGGTATCTTTTGTTCGCATCGTGCGAATATCTTTCACTGCTTTATCTGGTAAACTGTGGTTCTCACTCAATAACTGCATTCCGCTGTATTCATTTATTCATTCATTTTATGTTTTATTAGTTACTACGATGACAAGGAAGATGACCATGTGGTTTGTGTGAATTAAGTATCACCTCCAGACTGAGACCAAATTCATTCATTTGCATCGTTTTCCTTTCCTACGCTACAAAGGCTCAGTGTGAATGAATTTCTTGGTAGCACATTAGAGTGGTGCTATCTGACATGGATTTAACACAGACTAGTTTTCATACATTAGAAAGAAGATATATCATTTTGGAATATGAGGAAATTGTCCACAGATCATCATAATGCCTGAAGTGTAGAAGTGTTTCTTTAATTGATCTTATAACTTATTTGTTACGTTTCATGAGATGTTGCTACTTAAAAGAAGACGTTGACGGTATTCTGTAGTTTCTCTGTTCATGGCTTAATTATTTAAAATGACACGTAAAGGTTAAAACACAGTGTTTGATACGCCATGATTTGGTGCATAATGTTGTTGTTTTCAAAGGGAAAGGGAGAGGATTAAATATTAAGAACTTGAGAGTACTGTAGAATTTCCTTAATTATGCCAACTGCCTTCTGTCTGATCTCTGCCTCTTTTGGCTGGTAATTCAAGGTGCTTTACATATTGCATAAAAGACAAAAACTTAAGTAGGATGAAAGAAAAAAGTCCAAACAACAGTCAAGACTGCAGAAAATGGATGGTGATTGGTTACGTAGTCCAGCCAGCTTCACTCTTCCATCCAGTTATATCCAGTTAGTTGCTTTGCTCCGCTGCAGACTTCCTGTGATCCTCTGATCAGATGCACATCCACATTGTTCTTCATTGTCCAGCACTACCACTGAAACTGGTCCACGCTTATTAGCCATTCAGCGCTGACCTTTGATATCCAATTTGACAGGCAGAGCATGCCACGGCAACCTAGCGCTTATTATTAAAAAGGCAAGTTCACATTCTTAAAACACCATACAAGCTTCGACTGGCTGAAAGATTGTTTACACTTCATTTCCCAACTGTCTGAGCTGCCAACTTGTTAAATGGTGCAAGGCCACATCGCCTGTGATCTCTAATGTGTCATTACAACTTTACAAAGACCTTCCTTGTTATTCAAACTTGGGGACAAGCAAGTTTGATAGAGAAATGTGATAATACAATTTGGCATTAAAGGTGCAATCTGTAAGGTATGCCAGAATTTGAAACAAAAACATTCAAAAAGTGAACTAACATTATCAACGGATTGTTAAAAGTCCAGTGTGGACGTTGTGCCAAAGACGTGTGTTGTGTTGCAGAGAAATCTACTGAAATTAGCATGCTAACTGACTAGCCCCGGCTCAGTACTGCAATACCTCTTGTTCCTTCTTGAGGCGATAGTGAGTCACTGCAGTAGCAGTCTGACCTCAGACCACAGGAGGAAGAAGTACAGCTTCCCGACTCTAGCAGGGCTTGTCAATAGCTCCATGATCCCTGCACGTTTTAATAGTTTGTTTTCATTCAATCCAAAGTGGCAAAAACGAGAAAACGACTCTCGTCCTCACCTTCAACTGTGCCGGCAGTGGAGCAGCTACTGGGAGACTGATGGATCTTCCGTTAGCAGTTAACAGATAGCTCAAATTCAGCCAAAGCTAACATTACCCCAGACACAGGGCTCTGATCCTGGGGGGGATGGGGACTGCCCCGGATCATGACACTTTCTGATGTTGCCGTTACCGTAACAGAATCTCCTTCCTCCGGCGCCGCTGCACGTTCTTCCCCTCCCAGCAAAGCAATCTTGTGTTGGCACCGAGGACGAAATCAAAACACGAGACTGGAGCCAAGCCAATACATCTAAACATCTAAACATACATTTGCAGCGACCATAAAGCCCCAAGTTAGTAGCAACAGGAAACACACAGATATCTAAGCCCCACGTGAAGATTATAAGGCAGCAGTGTTACTTAGACTGACTCAGAGTTTCAGCAGTCTGCTCTGATGAAGTGACTGACTGGCTCACACAGGAGTAAAACATACACAGTAAATATATCAACACTAGAAGAGAGAGATATATGGCTGTAGAATACAATACACAATATAAAGAATACATTAGAATACTCTAAAAGTTAGAATACAATAAATATGGCAAACTACTACAACTAACATATTAACATAGGATAACATACTAGTTTTTTTTATTTATTTATTTATTTTTTTGGTTTTGCACCTTTAACCAAAGGAGTTTGTCATTTTTTAAAGATAAAAATGCAGCCCCCAATTTTTACATCCAATCAGACGTGTGGTTGTGTGAGTGATTTTAGGGAATATCTTAAATAATACAATAATATTTCTTAATATTGTCAACATTGGTGGACAGTAAGTGGTCTTTGCATTAACATTGCGCCCGCCGGTCTTCTGACCACTCAAAGCGCTTTTACACTACAACACACATGCAAAAAAAACACACACACACACACATTCATACACTGAAGGCAGGGCATGTAATCTAAGGCTCATTCACACACACACACACACACACACACACACACACACACTTTATTGGGAGCAGTTTGTCTTGCCCAAAGATACTTCGACATGCGGACTGCAGGAGCCGGGGACGACCCGCTCTGCCTCCTGTTGTGTGAAATCTCTGCAACATATAAATTTTTTTATTTTTTTGTGTCATGTAAAAGTTTTGGAATCAGCATCTTTTAATGTATTTTCTATTAGCCATCACAGTCATGACCAAAGAAGAACGCGTACGCCTTCATTCATTCGCTTGCCCGTAACATATGGACTTTTGTTTGTGTCAATATGCAAGTTGTGAGCCTCTGTATGCTTCTTTTGAAATTCCATCCATTGTAAATAAAGACTTTTTTTGTACAAACGTTTATGCGCAAACCTTGTTCTGAGGATTCTCCCTCTCTGTTATAAAAAAACAAAAGGAAAAAGAAATCTAAATTGCACACCCAATTATGCTTCAGTGGGTTTCACCCACACTTGTTTGCATCAGCAACATCTGACAACTAAGAAAAAGCGAAAGAAAGGTGAGAAGAAAATCCTTCACACTGACAACAAGGAAGCAGATGAGCAAAGATGTGATTCAAACAATTGTCTGCTTCTTAAAAGATAGCATAATGTTGAAGAAATATCCTCTCTCTTCAAGATGAATACATCTCCATACCTTATGGGGAAATGGGTGTTTGCTGCGATTCTTGACTGTAAGTAATTAAACATTATCCGTCACCATAGAACCCGTTGTATTTTCAAATTCATAAAAATGGCAATGCTTCCTAATGACATGCCAACATTTGATGCAGTGAGGGGTGAAGGAATATAATCTAAAATTAAATCTGAATAGTAATTTCTCTAAATATCAGACATCAGCATTAGGCAGGAACATAATGTCCTAGTATTTCAGTACTAAGGAGCTGCTCATAGTCAATGCATTAACCTCTGTGCGTTAATCCTCAGTGATGGGCTTACAATTACTTTTATGAACTTGTCTGTCTTCTGAAGAATCATTTACTACTTGATTTATACGTGAGAGTTGGAATGAGATGAAAAAGTAAAGTGGGAAAAATGCAAGCGTGAGAAGGTACATAATCCTGTTAGCAAGTGTGTGGAGTAGGAGCTGGTAGCAGAGTGCATGTTGGGTAACTCCTCCAGACTGCTTCCCCAGCAGAACTGGAAGTTTCCCGTCGATGCCAGCTTCAGCATAAGCAGAGGAGCCTAATTCACAAAATGTGCTCAGAGGCTTAGGGCTCATGATGAGAAGCCTGCCGTGCCTCTTTGGAACCACTGAAAGCCTAAGAGTGCTGCAGAGGCCTGAAGTGGCTGTTATTCAACGCAGACTTCCTACTGCCGGTGACGTTGGCCAAAAAGAAAAGAACTGCAGGCTCAGTTGGTGCACGGTAATTTTTTGCAGATTCCTTGTTGACTACTGTTAGAATGGTTCAGTGATCAGGCTGCTTGAAAAATACTGTCAGACTCTCACTTTTACCGCACATTTTCATCCGATGAACGCCTGAAATCCAATTTACATGTTAATGCAATTAAAGGTTCTGCCATCCTTAAAGGGACGGTACACCCCAAAATCAAATATACATATTTTCTCTTACCTGTAATATGTGCATTTATCAATGTCGACTGTTTTCAAAGTGTTGAGATATCGGCCCACATAGACCCACCAACCGTATTGTTGCACAGAAGTAACAGAGCGGCCACTCACACCAAAAACAATCTCGGTTAATAAATAGTACCACAATTAGGATGAAAAATATGCATTTTTGATTTTGGGATGAATTGTCCCTTAAGGATCCTTTTGAGTCACACACCTACATGTCAGTCATCAATGTCTGACAGTGATCCTATTGCAAGAAGGCACACCTTTGCCGCTGTTGCACTACATTTGTGCCACAGCATAGCATGTGTTATGTATATATGTTGTATATATTTGCACAGCGAAACCCACGACAGCACTGTGGGATGTGATGTCGCACTGCATTGAGATTGTACAGAACACTCCACCGTAGATTAGAAATGCTCCGTTAGCAACCAATAGAGGTAACATGTTCAAGAACACTATATGTAGCGACACAATTCAACACCGCGCTGCCCTCCCACAGTTTTGTTCCCCCCCGAAAAAATATAAAACATTTAGAATTGTCTCTCGGCATGTTATTGCATGATAATTTAGAAACCTGTGTCTCCACAGGCTTAATGGACAAAAGACGGCTGCCTCGAGCCGAGTCGAGGGACAGACGTTCGCCTGTCCTTCCCGCCGCGGCCGGAGAGTCTGATGGCCACAGTGAAACAATCGACAGTTTACCAGATGATACAAAAGCCCAAGCCATTAAAATCTCCACTTTGGTTACTATGTGCTTACCATGGCAACCCTGCAAGGGGAGCTGCAGCCAACACGCACCAACGTGCGACCACTGCACGCTGCACGATAAGAACACAGTATATAACAAACGCCGATGTCGTCTTATCACCCCACTAAAGCAAAGATTTAATGAAACAATATTTCATTTTCAAATCGTTTTAGAAGCTTCAGAAAAATAATCAATAATCAACTCAATAACAGAGAGCGAACGGCGGGGACGTCCACAGTCCGAATGTCCTCGCCGCTTTGCTATTGTTTTTGGTTATTGCTTAATGACACATGCCTGTACCAACAGAGCTATTAGCAAAAAGTATGTCAAATGAAATAATCCTCTCATTGTTTTGTTTTCTGTGTTAGTGGCTTCCCATCTGCTGTGTTTTTCCACTTCAGCTCTCTGAGAGAGAGATCTGGACGACTGCCACGCGGCGAGCCGTTTCCATACACCTTCACTGGTTTCTGCCATGTGAATGGTACAGCTGCTACCCTACTTTATCTGGGAGATAGTGCTAGGTGTAAATCAGCAGCAATTTACCTTCACAGCCAATTACCTGCAGGACTCTGCAGGTTCCCCATTTCCTCCGTTCAGGGTGATATGCGTCTCGATTTTCCGTCAGCACAACATCTGGCTTCACTCAGAGACGAAGCCTCCAGGCTAACCTTCCATACACTTATGTAAACTAATTGAAAACTTCTTCGTAAAAGTAACATATATGAATTATCAGTCAGGCAATTGTAAGTTAACAAAGCCACAGTTGTGTCTATCTAAATAAAAACACTTAAGCCCCATATATAATTTCAATTCTTTTACCACGAGTCACACATTAAATATTTCACATTTAAAGCCTATATGTGTCGCTGCATAGATGTGAGTTGAGTCGAATGTGTGTAGGTGGGTGTAATCCATCCATAAATGGTGTCCTTCTCAAGCAGTCCATGCTTGAAGTTGGATTGTTTGGTTTCGGCAGCAGATGTGTGAGAAAATGTGAGAATGCAGAATAACGAGCATCAAGCTTCTTGACACGAGCATTCCACCCTGGACTGGGTCACAGTGGTGCGATTATTTGAGTTTGGCAGCAGAAATGCGCATTAGAACAAAACCAGCAAGGACTACAGAACAGTGGGAGGAACTGAGCAGGAAAGGACAAGGACTGTCAAATGTAGAGTCACCATTAGAAACAATATCCATCTTGGCTCTGTTTTTCACTGGGACAGTCAGAGCAACTATTTGAATTTTTTAGGGTTAAGAAATTGTAAACCAAATATGAAGTGTCTGCAACAGTTGGTAAGATGGTGACAGCCTGAAGGTGAAAAGGGGAAGGAAGGGGATGTAGAGGGGAAATGAAGCAATAGGTCCAGACACTGGACTCCACTGTGGTGGAGATGTACTGATGCGGACAATAGACTGCAACATCCCTGGTTTAAATCCGGACCTTATAGGCATGTTTTTCTACCTCGTTTCCTGTCAACTCTCCACTATTGCTATCAAATAGGCCCAAAATACCCCAAAAAGAGAGAAAGATTAACATGATCTCACTTGGCGGCTGTGGCTCAGTAGGTGGAGTGGTTGTCTACTAGACAGAGGGTCAGTGGTTCAATCCCTGGCCTCTCCAGTCAGCATGTGGAAGTGTCCTTGGGCAACATGCTGAACCCCAAATTGCTCCAGATGGCTAAAGTTGAGTGTGTGTGAATGGTTATCACTGATGAGCATGTGGCCTCTGACTCTGTGTGAATGCTGATAAAGTTGTAAAGTGATTGCAAATATTGGAAAAGTGCTACACAAAATGCAGTCCATTGACCATTTACTTGTTGGGTGTGACTCAGTTCATAGTGACCAACTGATATTGCGGCGGGAGGAAGATGTTATTGCTTGATTTTGATGAAATTACCAGTTAAAACTGATTTGATTTGAAGGAGATTTTAGGGGTTGGAGAGAAAAGGAGGAGAGCTAAACTAACCAGACCTCAAAGCCTTGTGAAAAATCAATCAGCTCAGCAGCTCTCCGGTGTCTAACACATGGCAATTTGTGGCTTCAAGTCCAGTCCATAGTCATGTTTTTAGCATTCACCCAGCTGCAATCTTGTTCTATTGCTCCACCCATATTCACCTATATATTTAAGAAGGGGGGGGGGGTTTCACAATACTTTCTTCGCAGTGATGGTGTTTTTTAAGCAGACGAGCACATACAAGGATAAGACAAAGGCTTTTCCTGCAAAGCGGTCTATGCTCTCCTCCCACACGGCTTGTCTGCTGGGTTATTCATTGTTGCAGGAGGCTCTGATGGCAACGGTCCAGGACATGTTCCTATTCACTGAGAGATATTTCACAAAAGCCAGCTTTACTCCAAAGGTTCATTTTGCCCGTGAAACGATCCAAAAAAACAATAGCAGGCAACACATTCAGATCCACCTGCATGATGAGACGCTTATTCTCAACATGCAAGGAGGTTTATACAAAGCCCACACACTCACCATTGATTGATTTGAATAAGTGTTTGCAACACAATAAATACATTTTGTAAGGTTTTTCTATCTTTTTGTCACATCTGCTGAGGCTTTGCTTCAAAGCCAGTTTTTTTTTTTATTTCAATATTTTTCTTTTTTTTCTTGCCACAATGGCACTCTTCACTAAGTTGAAAAGTGGCAAGTGTGAATGAGTTCGAAGGAGGAATTTCAAACCAGTTTGAAGAAGCAAAGCACAGGTGGAATTCAGTGCTGCAGTTGCACTTCTGGGTTGAAGGAGGTGATCATTCGTGCAGAAAATCATTTTACAATCCATAAATACACAAATAAAAAGTTGCCATTTCGACATTGATGAACACAAAAAGAAGGCACGTTTCGTTTGCTTGGTAAGTATTATGTTTTAGTCCACAGTGCAAGCTAATGCAGCTCAGTGAGTTGTGGCTTGTGAGGAGGATTAGACTGTTTGTGATAGAAAACTCAGGAGGATTATGTTCATGGCTAATGGCGTGATGGAGTTCAGGGTGCGACGCTCAAGCCTTGTTTGTAACATTCACCAACACAAAACGCGTAAATGTAAATCTGCAAGATTTGACAATTTTATGATAAGGTAGCAGCTAATGTTCTTTCACTAAGACACCTAGTTCACCATCTCTCTTTATGTGACGTGATGCTCTGCTTTTCCAGTTTTTAATAAGGAGTGCAACTCTGCAGTATACAGTGGACTTTTCTTTTTTTTCTCTCCAGAATGTACACCTTCTTAATCTATTAAAAAAAATAAAAGAAATTGCTAATTAACACGGGTTGCCAACCTGAACTTGCTCCTCAGGACAATATATGAAATGATGCCACGGAAGCTCTTCCCAACTTCTTGGAGAGCCAGTTGCTTTTAAGGGCACGGAGAGTCTTCTGAGATATTCCATCATGAATTTCACACCTAATAACAGCCAAATAACAGCTCAGGCAGAAAGCGAAAACACAGTCGCGGTTGGTCATAAATCACAACTGGGACTGCAAACAGTCGAGAAAAAGAAATCTGCGGCCTGTTAATCAGAATTGATCAGAGACTTACTGTAGCGGTGATTGCCGTGACAGGACGAGGTTACGCTCGCCCTGTTGTGATTTGTGCCGTCAGTGAGAGCCAATGAAATTATTATGGTAATTAGGTATTGCATATTTCCACAGATACTACTGGTTTTTGTACACGTACGGGTATGTTCAGCGAACCGGAACTCAGACAGCACAGGGTGTCAAAGGAAGTGCGTCCTCTCTCTCTCTCTCTCTCTCTCTCTCTCTCTCTCTCTCTCTCTCGCGGTCTGTCACAGGACCAGAAGGTCCTTTCAGATTTGAAGTGCGCTTCCAGGAATGTGATCCCGAAGTCTTTGTTGTTGAACCTGCACTTCTGAAACGGCAGCACAACATGTTTCTGTAAATCGGCAATCCCGAGCTGAGATAAGTCCATGCAAAGAGGATTTACTACCAAAACATCACGTTGGTATTCAGACCACAGACTTTGGTATTAAGCAGTTGTTCAGACAGCTGTCAGGGACGTGTGAGATTTACCACAAAATGTTCAACATAATTTTTTGGTACAGTTGTGAAGGCTTGGAGTGGAGTGACGTCAAGGAGGTGTCATTTCATTTCACAGCAAGGTACTAGCTCCAGGAATAGTCATCGCCTTTGCAGGACATCTTGTAATTATCTAAGTCAATGTCATTTCACAACTTCGCCTCCTTCTAAGTCACTACTAATGAGTCGAAAGGGAGGTCACTGTCAGCAGACACAGGCTTTCGATGAGGGAAATTATTGACGTTAAAGTACGTTTTTTTCTTGCACACCAGGAACACGTTCAGCCACGGTTGGCTCATTATGCTGCAGTGGTTGGAAAATGCATTGTCCTCGGCACTGTCATTAAAGTACAGACAGTAATCAATCACGGAGCATGGCTGGATGCTGTACTCGAACAGAGTCAAATTGAAGGAGAAAAAGGATGGAAGAGGAATCCGAAAACAGCAATGACTGCAAGAGGATACTAAAATAATAATAATAATAATATCCGTACAGGTACCATATGTATGGGTGCCATACGTGTTAAAGTAATGTCTAGTGATTTATTTTGAGTACATTTGCATTTATATAAATTACAAATATTTGCCAAATGAAGGACGTAATATTAACCTAAAATTCATACACTACTTTTTAAAATCCAATAGGTATTTTGCAGGCATACCATACAGTTTTTGATAATTGATTATGAGTGTGTGTATATATATATATATACACATATATATATATTCTGTATATAATAATAATAATAATAATTGAATAATCTGTTATTAATTATTTTTACATTAGAAATGTTGCTTTATTGTTTTAAAACCTCAATAATGTTGTGGGTCCACCACACTTTACATCTTTAAAAATTAATTAGATTTTTAGTGATGGATTATCCACATTTCTCTAATGTGTATTTTGAGTGTGTCAAAATAAACTTTGGTGTGTGTGTGTGTGTGTGCGTGTGTGTGATGTGTGTGTTCATGGTAATGAAGGAACATGACAGTGTGGCTCATTGGTGTGTTTTAAAAAAAATGTTTTTGGACAAAAATGGAGCTCTATGGCACAGAGGAAGAAGATAGTTTGATACACACTACACTAATTCTGTTGTGTCATGTATCAAAGGCCTTTCTCGGTTTGGCAGTCAAAAAGAATGGTTACCAATATGATGATAATATAATTATGATAATAATAGCCCCACTTAAAGCACAGACCAAGGCCATTAAGGTACAATTATTTGTTATCTCCTACCACTGACAAAAGTAAAAGCAGACACAAATTTGAAAATGTGTGACAGAGAAGGAGGATTTAAATGCTTTCCACGTTAAAAAAAAAAAAAAAGAAAGTCAAATAGAAATTCTTCTGGGTTTCTGCAAACAGCTTTGTCATACCAACAAATATGAATTGAAAAAAAAGAAGGTATTTTTAATGATTATGCATGAGACACATTGCTTCCTGAAGAGAAAACCAGGCCAACCTAGCCATATCATAATCTTTCTCAAAGTTTTATATTTGCCTCACTTAAATCTTTTCTGAACACCACTGAGGGAAAATATCAGTGCTCATCACTTTATGGCCCCTTTCCTTCGCCTCACCATGGATCGTTTTACACTCCCCCTGCTCCAGATTGTTTTGCAGCGCAGATCAGTGGTAGTAAAAGGTTTTTCCTCATGCCGTTTTTGGATGATTAACAATATTTGTCAAACACATACGCAGCTATCAGTTAAACATAAACGATTGCTCCTGCAAGGGCGCATTGCTCTCTAAGCTTGAAAAAAAGAAAAAGAAGGCTATTTCAAGCAACACAAAAAGACAGCAGTGAGCCGGGGTTTATGGCTTTTGGATTTACAAAAAGTGTTTCTCAGTGAGATGTTTGATGTGCTTTCAAGCAGCCAAACATTGTCTAAGTAATAGACTTTGGTGTGCTTTGTTTCATGACACATTATTGCCAGTGATGTAAGGACAACTGAAGTAAGACAGAAACAAGCAAAGCCAGACAAGAAAAAAAAAAACGGGTCCAAAGGTTTATCTTTGCCATCGGTATGTTATATCAGCAGAACAACTATTTTGGAGGAAATACAATGAGGAACCGCCCCCCTCCCGCCATTGCTGCAGTCCTACAGTGCACACTTCTCTCTCCAGCTGCACTCACTTATGAAGCCGAGGCAGTCCATAATCAGAGGCACATCAGAATTCAGCAATAACAACAGGACACAGTTGGAGCAAGATCAATAAATCATCTCCTTGAAATCCCCGAGCAGAAGTGAAGAATAATCTGCCAAATGAATCAGGACATGTCTCCTCTGAGTGTTATCCATTGGAGACAGATGCATAATTAACGTGCCTTTGGCTTTCATCTCCTTCATCACAGCGAAGTGCCACTTCCTCAACTCTGGCTTTATCAAATACCCCCCCCCGTACCAGCTCATGTCACTCCTCTCTATTCCTCAGTGTGCGCACACACACACACACCCACACACACACACTTCCTTATACGCAAACGTGCACTCTTCTGCAGCATAGTACACCAGCAAATTAAAAAAAGGTATTTTCAAAGACCAACTGCTGACTTTATACTTTCCCATATTAATCAGACAGAGCAGGCATTAATATTTCTGACGGAAAGAACTCTGGGCTGCTGACTTTAAAGCAACAACATTTGACATTTTCATAGGAATAAATATCTGCTTCACTTTCTCCAGAAAGCGCGGCAAAAACTCACATTGCCACGACTTGCAGTCAGTTGACGGTTTTATGTTGTCACTTTCATATGTCATGTGGCTGCACGCCGCTTGATTGACAAGCGATGTCTGGGAAGTGCAGGTGCAAACGCAACACATTAATGACCACATAGTGATGAAGGTGTTACCAAAAAAAAATGCGGCAAAATTCATTTCACCTGATTAGAGGAGATGGTTCCCGAGAACGAAAGAAGGCGTCCTCGCCGTCTGAATGGACTGAATTGAATGCCATCCTCTAATGGAGGAGGGGAAAAAAAGATTGTCTCCTACTATGTCGTTCCCCCCCATCCCCTTTCTGTCTTTCTGTATCTCACAAACACACACACACACAGATACACACACAGCTGTCACGACTGCTCCTCAGGAAAGCGGCACAGTCGAACAGCCAGCCTCGACGAGACAATTTATTGTGTCATTTGAAGGAAAATAGAAATAAACACTGCAAAGCGGCTCCAAAGGAAGCTTTCGTATTGTGATCGTCAGGCAGTTATGTGAAATCATGTGGTAAAGGTGATGTAATACACAGTGTTCGGTGCAATGATTCAGTTGGGGGGCTGGGGGGGTGATAGGAAATATCCTCAAGGATTAGTGAGATTTATCTTTTTTTTTTTTTTCTTCTTTTTTTTTTTTACAAACCAGCTGTCCTTACCGGCCACTATAAAGCAGAAATGAAGGACGGTAACCATTTAACTTCAAATGTTGCAAACCACATCTGGGGTGAATACAATTCAACAGCCTTAGAAAAGTGGCTTAATGATGTCTGATGGAGAACATAAGACGATCAAGAAGAAGAAAAAACACACAAGACAAACACCTACGCTGAATGCTAAATAGCAATAATTATGGAATGTTTATAATCCTCAATATCCTGCTTTATTTCATTTTCTTTTAGCACCTTGCTGTGTCTGAACACATTGCATGGTAATAGATTTAATATATGTTGAAATGTAAAGTGGTGCTAATAGTTCTTCACGTTCTAACTGAAAAGCTAACATAATCATTGCTTCCTCACATCCATTGAAGCTCTTATGGGTAGAGTTTTTATGGGATAGCAGTGTGCATTGTTGTCTGCCACGGCACAATTCTTTTATTACGACCATTTGGAGTCATCGTAGTTGGAAATGTTCAAATCCTGCAGCAAAACTTAGATAAGTGCTTAGGGAAATATAAATACAATAAAGGTGTCAAGTGTTCTTAAATTAAATGATGTTTGGATGATGAAGTACAAGAGAATCCTTAAGGATATCATTTGGGGAGCGAAGAGACCACTCATTACTATGCAAATAGTATGTACGCCTGTAGAAGAATGGGGGACTAGGTGTTCCTAATATAGAAATGGATAATATGGTTTTTGGAAATTGTTAAATTAGTAGGCAGGGTAGTTGTAATTTAGGTATTTGTAGATGCATTGTAGATCTGCTCTGTGATGAAATATTCATGGGAAAAATACCAAACTATATGGAGGAAGATGTGTGGGGATTGGTGTTCCAAAGTGACCGAGTGTTCAGTTTATTGGGTAGTTTCTCTAATGTACCTGGACTCAATGGAATACCGGCAAAAATATTACGTTCAGGTCAATTATTATCCTGGTCTTTAGAGAATGGAGGAGTCCAAAAACGTGTCAGATTTATTTTCTAAGAACACCGTATGATATAATGTCATTAAAAAAGAAGGAAGACATATCAGAAGTTACTGGAGGTTTGACACAGCTCTGAATTCTCAGAATACTTTGCGTGAAGGTGAATATCATTTCATGGCTCCACTATATATATACGGCTCGTGAGAACAATGTTTTCGGTAAAATTTTGGTCAAATTCGGTAATATTTTGGTCAAATTCTGTACAATCTGCTGGGTTTGAAGTTACATTGTACTGATGTTATACATATACAATGACACATGTAGGCACATGCGTTTCCCATGTGTTCACAGCAGAAAGGTTCACAGACATAGAGTAGATATGATTGTGACATATTTAACATCTGTAGCCCAATTCCACACGCAGTGCTTCTTAATATGAATGTATTGTATCCTTAGCTCGTTCTAGTGTGAATAACCATGAAATGGGTTAATAACTTTTTCCGTGGTTATATAACTTCCCTCTGTGCCCTTTTTTGATTTGATTGGTGAACAGTACCTGCTGACTAAGTGGTATGCAGCTGTCCAGTGAGGAATTTGACAAATAGTGACGTGACGATAGAAAGCAATATAATGAGGCTTGTGTTTGAAATAGCTGGAATTATTCATTCCACTATTGTCTCTTGTTTGTCTATGTCTCTGGAGCTCATTGCCACTTGGCGCTTGGACCCGCTGACCTCGCCATCTTCTGTTGATGCCACACAAGTCCAACAGCATTGATTGTGCACCAAAATCTGTTGAAGTAGCCAAAAATATCCTGGATGGATGGAGACGGAATCTCCAAAACAGTGGCAGAGTCCTCATTCAGTCCTGTGCCAACAATCATCTCTCCGTGGCTGAACTCCACGGTGCAATGTGGACTCAGATTCAACCATTTAGAAGAAGTGCTGCTGCGCAGATGCTTCTGTGCATTACACGCATTTCAAAAGACACTCAATAATGTAAACAAGCATTCATTTTGTTCAGGGCTTCACCCCGGCCTGGATTTCTTGTATCAAATTTTTTTTTTTTTTTTTTAAAGATTTCAAAAGCAGCTGAATTCAAAGTGATAACAATTCTGTAATATCTGAAGACCCAACATGATGCAATTGCAAGAGAGCACTTCATAATCCATCATTTTCAATCCAAGCTTATTGGCCTACTTATCATACTTTTCCCATTCTCTGTTCTCCTTCTTCCCCCTAAGATTCGGCATTATTTTTCCCGTCTTGTTCCCATGAAAGAATGATTGGAGAGTATGTAAAAAAGAAAAAGAAAAAAATAGCGTCTTAACACTTGTGCGTGGGTTTTTTTCAATGGATCTGTGGGGGTCAGCGTGATGAGTGGTGAGAAGTGAAGGAGAGGCGAGGAGCCAGAAGCTGCAGAGCTAGAGCAGTGCAGTGTTGGTGGGTGCAATAGGGATTAAGGGCACCACAGACGGAGTATGGTAGATAGAGAGGATTTAAGCACGATGTGTATGGGGTTCTGAGTGGCGAGTGAGACCTGATGGCTGTGATTTTGGCACAATTATCCCCCTTTGTATAGTCACTGATCTGCTCTGCACACTGGCTTTTTCTCCCGTGACGCCTCATCTAATCCTACAAGTCTTTCAAAGGGAAATGAAGAAGGAAGTCACTGTGTGAAAGTGAAAGACAAAACCGCAACCAAAAAGAAACAATTTAGTGGCGACGGACACTCAAACACTGGCATGGGACTGTGAAGACATTATTCTCGACTCCTGGTTTCATGTTCATGTTTGAAAATAAAAAAAACAGAAAGAACAAATTCAAGGGGACCAATGAAATTAAATGTATTGTCGAGTTAGCGAAACATAGCCTCCAACTAACGCTTTTAGAAAAAACGAGCTGTGCTTTAACATGTGTATTAACCTACAGTTAGTTATAGTTATGACCTACAGCGCAATGCTGTTTGATTAAGTGCTGTGCTATGTCACCTTTTTCATTTCTGAATTTGGTTTCGGTCGCTGAGCACTAAAATTGCAAGGTTTAATATGTGGATGGATACCAATTATTCCAACTGTTTCCACTGCATTTCGTTGGCTTGACTTATGCCGATGAGCGATCATGATACTGTTTTTGGGTCGCACTTGCTTGAAATCATTCCTTGCCACACTATGACTGGGAACTCACATTTTGTATTTAGCCATTATAATACATCATATTTGTACACCTTGCACACTTGGTTTTCCACTTTCTTGCTTTCTCCATTCCGAATGAATAGTTGAACAATCCATATAATATTCAAAACAAAACATGCCGTCTCCACTGAAAGCTCTATGCAGTGGTGACTGCGCACAGAATGGAAATAGCATTCGTATAATGGAAATGGAAAATAATTAAAGAGGCAATATTTAATTCCTACAGGAAGCTAGACACCAAATTACCAACAAAAAAACAAAAAAAAAAGGACCGCGTGCACTGGGAAGGGCACACTCGACTGTGCCGGGCTCACAAAGTAGATCACTTACTGTCTGCAGAGTTTACATGCAAAGAGTAAGTTTAAAAAATCTACATCTTGCCCACATAGGGGGATTTGGGTTCAAATCTATCTCTCCCCCCTTCTCTCGCTGTCTCCGAGTGAGGCAGAAATACCTCGTCCAGAGGAGTTGTACCTATTTTCTTCACATTCCAGGATTCCACCTTGAGCACACGTTATTAGCGATACGTTTGCCATTGAACGAAGCACTAACAAATCTGCTTCCTTTCCTTTCCAGCAAGAGTAATTGGATAGCGCCTGACCAAACCCAATGCATTGCAGCATAATTAACTACTTCATTAAGCTTAGCTACTCCCAGGAAGCCAGTAGATCAACATAGCACATGTATTTGAGTCCATTTCCCGCTGACTGCCAAAGGAGACTGTATTTATGTGCCAATGTTACACTGTGCACCAAAATGTAGTTATAAATATTTGCCGTACACAAAATGCCATCTTACTAGCAATATATAAATGTTAAAAAGGACACTGTCAGCTCATTTTCTAAACCTGAGTGACAAATTAAAGAGAACGCGAACTCTATGGGTTGGGATGTGTATGAGATTGTGGCCGTATTTTTTTTTTTAATGTTTGTGTGGCTCCCTCGCAACAGGAGGACCTGAGAATTTCATTAGGCCATCCCTCAGGAAAACACTCAAGTCAAGGGATCCAAATTTAGAATAAGATAGATATTTTTTTTCTGCTCCTCATGAGGATGTATTTTATTGAGGACAGTCTTAAATAGTTTTTATTTTTAAACATTTTGAAAGTGTGTGTTCATTGTAGGCCCTTCAAAACACACATCTTAACCCATGCTCTTTGTTGGGGACAGTGGGACTTGCTTCTTCTCATTTTCAACCAATTTCCATACTTGACGAAAAGATTTTTTTGTTAAACAGCGATTGTGGGAGAGCCAGACATTGAGCTGTCAGGAGATGAGAAAGGAAGAAAGCGAGGCAGCAGAGCAGGTTTAATAAAAGATTTTTTATATTTGTTTACAAAATTCATCAAATGAGAAGAATTAAAAAGCAAATATCGCATCGTTTTTGTGGAGATTTTGACCTTAGAAAACATAAGTAAATAACGTTGTGGGCAAAAAAATTTAATTTGTGATAGATAGATCCTGTAAACCTCCGGGTCCCAGCTCATTTATCGTTATATTTATATTTTTATTTATATCATAAAACATTTTTTTTTCATATATATTTTTATATTGGCCTATCACATATATATATATATATATATATATATCTATATATATATATATATATATATATCTATATATAGATATATATATAGATACAAAAAGATGAAAAAGATGCTTGGGTCATTTAGAAGTGTCATTACGCCGTTTAGTCACACATCACAGCATTCAAAACTTCTGGTATGAAACCATGAAGAGGACTAACGTTAAAGATCAAAGTTAGCGCTCTGAGCGTCAGCTGCGAATATCTTTTTTCTTGTAAAATGTCCACCGTATTCCAAACCATGCGGTCACAGGTTTATTAACCGGTGGGAAATTTGCATCGCCACGCCTTCCCTGACCAGCATTGGCCCCCGAAAATCCAGTATTGATCGGGGATCCAGGATACAGCAGTGGAAAAAAAATACAAACGCTTTATCGAGGGCCTTCACGGACAATTTTCTCTTAGGTAGGGTGTCCAAGTGAAGATAGTGTGAAAATGGCGGCACAAAGAAGACATTAAGTCAAATGTGAGCAATGAGTTGAGCTGCCAAAATGAGAGGCATACCTGCCTTTTTGTGTGTGTGCGTGTGTGTGTGTGTGTGTGTGTGTGTGTGAGCACTGCTGTTTTACATGTTGAAGAGGGTTATGATCAGTGGACCACTCCACTTCTGGTATAAATTGAAAATGTAGCACACTTAAAGGCTGCATTTCAGCAGAGTTATGATTATAAGCTACTTTATGACAATCACTTAACAGATAACTAAATCATAAAAACACATTTTTTTTTTAAGACCTGTTGTGAAATACAATTGGAGAGAAAATAACGCACGAGCAGGAGTTCGTCACCCCTTTCTGAATGGAAATTATTTGTTTTGTCTCTTTTGCTTCACACCAGACTGAGGCAAATGTGAGAAGGTATCTGTGTATTCTACAATAAGCAGCCTTAAGTTTTATTCTCTGTATTACTTCAGTAATTAATGCTTAGGACTTTGAATGTCGCTCAACCCGCAGAATGATGACAGCATTTATAGAACCACGTTGCTAAAGATTAGAATGAAATAAGTATTCTTGTAGTTGATTTGCACAGCTACTTTCGTGCAGGTCCATTGTGCAGCGGGCATCTCCTTGTTTAGGTTATGAATACAAAATCATTTTAATGTAGCAGAAGGGAACAATGGCAGTGATTAAATGTGTGGTTGTGTATGCATTCTTTTGCTCATTGGCATGCTAAAGAGGCGCTTACTTTATCAGCAGCATGATCGCGTTCCACCGCTAGTAATTACTTTACTAACTTTGACATTTCCTTGACAGTCACAAAAGGTGAGGTAAACTGCTCCAGCTTTTTTTGGTAGTTCATATGTTCACATAAATAATGATCCTGAAGCAGCCAGTGTGTCGTTCTTAACCCACACAGGGAGAAAATAAAAACATGGAAATTACATTACATTACAGCTCATTTAGCTGACGCTTTTGTCCAAAGCGACTTACAATAAGTCCAAACAATCACAAGGATACGACTCTAAACAGCGAGAATCTTGCAAGTACATAATCTTCAAATAGGTGAAATCATACAAGTGTAGAACAACAGCTTCAAATAAGCCAAACCAAAGTAAGAGCAACAAAGACAACCAATAGAATACAAATTCAAACAATAGCTTCAAATAAGCCAACCAAGTGCGAAAGTAAATATTATTTATATATATATATTATTTTTATTATTGACCGAAGTGCAGTCGAAACAGGTGGGTTTTCAGTCTGCGACGGAAGGCGTGAAGACTTTCAGCTGACCTGACATCAATGAGGAGCTCATTCCACTATTTAGGGGCCAGGATAGCAAACAGACGGGTTTTGTTAAGAGGGGTCTCTGGGTCCCGCTTGCAGTGAGGGAGAAGCGAGCCGATTGGCAGATGCCGATTTGATATATAAAACATAAATGGCAATAAAAAAATAAAAATAAAAAGCAAGACTGAAAAAGAAGACCGATGCCACGGGTCAGCCTGCTCCATAAAAGTCAACCATCAACACTACAATTCGGGTACGAAACAGGAAAATGTAGAAGTTGAAGTGCTGTTGATGGCGACTTAAAACTCTTTACTGTCACCGAAAGACAAGTTGATACGAGTAGCAAAAATAATCTGCCATGACACCAGTGTATAGCATGGCCTTTACTGATTTCTGAATAAAAAAAATACTGCCGAGGTTATAACCTGGTGTGGTAATATTTTACTACCTGCAGTGTAAAATAAAAATAAAACTGATATTTATTTGATGATGTAGCAAGCTAATGGAAACCTGGGGAGAAAAGCAAAAACATACTGTAGGTGCTCTTCCCAGGAGCTTCCACAAGAATCTTTTTTTATTTATTTATTTTTAACTCGCACTTTTGAGTCATTTGAGCCTCGGGTGATACCGCATGAGATGAAATGCAATCTAAGGCTCTGATAATTGACATTTATTATTTGATACTCGACTGCTGGAATGTTAACACCTGACCGTGAAGCAATTGGGTTTGAAAGCTTGTATCTCTCTTTATCATCAAGCCTGGTGGCGACAGGGAATTTTCCAGTAAGATCAAAGTTGCCCCGGTGAAGTCAGAGCGGAGCATCAAGGGTGACACCTTTCTCTCTCTCTCTGCTGTCTGCGGGGACCTTCCTCTCATTGCAGGGATCACTGCAACTGCACCATCATCATTTGTCACTTCAAAAGCTCTGTTTGACAGCATCTATTTGACAGTGCCAGTGTGTCCAGTGTGACAATGATTGGCAAGGGAAGTGTGCGCTGTTGGTAGAGGGAGATAACGGAACAACAGTTAAGGACGACCACTGTACTGAGAGGAAAAAAAAAAGGGGGGGGGGGGGGGGACACAGAGGATGAAATGACAATGCCCTGGCTGGCCATGGATATTAAAAGGGTATATCTTTAGGCAGGGGAAGAAAAGAATGGCTTCATCTCTACATGTCCACCATTCGCCTCTGTCTCATGCACATAAATACAAATGACTAAAGCATCAGGCAAAGACAGCGTTTTTTTTTCTTCTAATGCTGTTTTAGGCGAGATGTCTCCAAATACTTTGGATACTGGGTATGGTCAGTCGCTGGCCGGAAATGTTTTCAGTGCGGGGGCAATGAAAAATCTAAGCTTAGCAGCAGAAAACAAAACTACTGTATGTACCAAACCGCAGAGAGTGATCCATCTGGTATCTATTCAGATAATGTTGGACTCAACAATTACTGAGTGTCTTCACCATTTACATCCGCTGCACATGTGGACAGCAAAGCAAAAAAAAAAAACAAAACCCAAAGAACCATCACTTCCGCCATTTAAGAGTCATCATTGAAAGAAATAGTACCCATAGTCAGTGTATCACCTATAGTAGATGGCTGTAAGCATGTCCCCAGTTTGGAGAAAAAACAGAGCACCGACAAGGAAGCAATGTACTCAATGTACTGCTGTGGAGCAAAATATATTTTAGCCACCTAAAATAAGGCCCACCTAAAATAATCAATATCAGTTTAAGTGTACGCTATATTTAGAATATTTTCACAGCTTTACCTTGCTGTCAGACAGCCCTTTCTGACGGCGAACTGAAGACGCTATCTATATCTATAGTTTACGAATATTTGATGTGGGGTTTTAGGTCATTATCCGTAGTCTGTATATTTCCGACAGTAGATGCTCCCTTCAAAGCCGCCAGACTCCTTTGACAAAAACAGTCATTCTATCTCACAGAACTCGGAAGTTGCTGGTCTACCGCTGTCTCAATCGGTCAGTTAGTTTGTGTTATTGTGTGACCTTGGTGAATCCAAACTAACCCTTTGAAACACAAAAATCACACAATAACACAAACACACTAACTGATCGAGGCAGCGATAGACTAGCAACTCCTGTGTTCTGTGAGATAGAATGACTGTTTTTGTCAAAGGAGTCTGGGGGCTTTGAAGGGAGCATCTACTGTAATAAGTACACAGACTATGAATAATGACCTTAAACCCCACTTCAAATATTTGGAAACTATCCCTTTAAAAATCTGCTAACCAAAACTTCAAAAACGACCTAACCCTTGTTACTATAGGCCAATGATACTAAAAGGCTTCACTGGTGAAATCAGGGCTTGATTTAATGAAAAGAAACCAACAACAATAACAACATGTATCCTCAGCTAACACTCCCTAGGGAAATGCAGTGCATTCTAAAAGAAAAGATGACAAGCAGTTGACTTTAGATGGCACCTGAAATGCAAATGCATCTGATTTGCCTGACCCACTAAAGATTTATGATAGATGTTGATGATAGATGACCTTGTACCCGCCATCAATAATCGCTCTGCTCTCAGCATCCCAAGGATAGAGGAATCGCAGCGCTGCCATTTCAAACCTCCTGAATGTATGACTGATTCCCTATAAAACATATAGTGCTGTAATAGGTTTTGATCCATTTGCCTACCAAGTATGAAAAATAATGGAGAATGTGCGAGCAGCAGCAGCATTTATGTTTCTTGACTGGACTACAACATTTATATTTTCCTCTTCTTTTCTTAGGTATGCAAGAAGACGCATTAGCTGCAGGCTACATTTCTGCACTTGCAAGTTCAATTCACTCAGCTAAATGACTTTAAGTCCTGAGCGACCTTTTTCTGCAGAGTTGGCATTTAGCGCTAAGAGAGAATGAAAGAGAGTGGGAGACATGGCGCCCTGTGAGAGGGATCGCTACTGCATCTCTCAGTGGTATGTATACATTTACACACAGGAAAAGAAGCGTTATATGGAGGGTAGACAGAACAGGGAGGCAAAAGTCAACAAAAAGTCTTCGCTCCACCCTGGCACAAGCAAGTATTAGGAAAAAAAACACCAGGCCCAATAAATACACACAGGTCATCATCTGAAATCACTCAGCGCTATCAATCTCTCTCAATATGTGCAGGTGCTGCAAAGTCATCGTTTGTTACTGCACGCTTGGAAGTCAGTTCACTGCCGATACAACAGAAATATTTAAACACGAAATACAATTCTTTACCTCGTGAATAAACTAAAACTAAATAAATATGTCGGTGACTTTTGTTCTTTTTTCTTGTGCAAAGTCTGAGGACTGATCACATTCCCCACGACGTTGACGTACCAACCACGTGTCTGACATTCTTTGCTTGATACGTCTACTTCCTCTGTCTTTTTTTTCCCGTCGAGAGTCTTACTGCTGTACAGATTTTCTAAATTGTCAACTGTGTGGAGCACTGGGGAGGTTTTGAGTGGCATTATTCTCTCCAAGTCATTGTCTGTTAATGATTTCAAAGATCCCATGAGTTTGCTGCAGCTCTGTCATGTCAAGACTTTTTATTCTTACATGGCTTGACAAGTGCCATACTCCCACGGGGTGCGAAAGGGGAGACACAGTGAGGCGGCAGGAGAGGGGGGGCGGGGGGGGTTAAAGATGAAGGGGGAGGAAAATAGAGGCGAAGTGAAGGATTTAAATGAAAAACTGTTCTGTTGGCATCAGTGTGCAGATGTGCAGTTAGTTCACCTCTCAAAGTTTTGTTATAATGTGCCCCTCACTCCCAGCAGCAGGGATTCTCAAAGACACAGATTCCTTGGTTCCATTTCCCAAGTTTAGCTGGCTTGCATGTGACTTGATCAGACTGACAGAGTTCCTGCGCCCCCAGAGATGCCAGGCTTGCCAGAGCTCCTTCGCTACCCCTCCCCTCCCACTCGGCATTCTACTTGACAAACTCGAAGTGGCACCTTGGCGGTGCAGCATTTTTATTGTTGCTTTCCCCCCTAAAGTCCCTCTCCTGCACTCATACAACCTGGAAGCTTGGTAATAAATACGTGTGATATTATTTCAGGTTTATTGTCCCACCCCCCTACATACAGTCTTTTAAATTGCCCTTACAGCAGAGTACTCGAAGCAGCCATTAATACTGCTCATCAACATGTTTCCTTGTGAACTCTCTTGTCTGGCCTTTAGGAAGCAGCCTTGACTGGTGGTTGACTTTGACCTCACACTGCCCGTGCCTCAAGACACTCAACATTAAGGCAAAGTGTTCTTAGGCAATGCAGCAGCGTTTCATAAAAGGGCAAACCCCAGGAAGCTTCAAAGGGCTACGCGATACCTTGCCAAGAGCCATAAAGAACCTCAATTGCCAAGACCTGCAACTGTGTGGCTCTGCACTCCTATGTGAAAAAAAACAATCATCCCTTCTCGGTTCACGGAAATATGGACACGATATGTTGAAACAGCCGTCATGTAAGTCATTTGTGTTTTTTTGTTTTTGTTTTCCTTCTTTCACCGCAAATAGTGGAGAAAATAAACGTCAGTGATCCCTTCAAATATTTGATAATGAAGAGGTCTGTTTGCTACACCGTACGTGCGAGAGAAATAAATGTTTGTATGTAAACGTAAAGGGGAGATTTTTGAATGCCAAAATCAAAAGTTCGTGGTCGATTTAGGTCCCTAAACCTTCTCGAATGGGTTTCATGTTTTACGTCACGCTGCTGTTGCGACTGGAAATAATCAGCTGAACGTTGGAATGGGCATCAACCTTCAATATCTACAATGATTTGTATTTGTCTTACAATGAATGATTAGCAACAGGGGAGTTGGATTCATATCCATTTACACATATACCCAATCATAGTTTGATATGGATAACTTCAACTAAAAGACTGATCTGCATCTCAGTCGATACGAAAAAAATCCCAAAACAGATAGTCATTGAAACCATTATGGTTGTATGTCTGGACATGTAATTGTTTTTATTAAATATGGGGGAAAAAAAGTTAATCTGTGAAAGGTGAAAACGTAAATCTGAATTTCAATAAAATGGAGCGATGTGACATGAGTGAAGAAAGCGTTCGGGACGGAATGGTTTTGTAAGACTATGTTGCCTTCTGACTGCATCGTCTATCTTTTCACCCCATGTGAGATGGAGTGAAGCCTGGGATCCTCGGGCGAAGTTTTCTTAGCCATTTGAAAGTCTCGGTTTGAAAATTGCCGATGTTAGGCTATAAAACAGCTAAGAAAAAACTTTTGCTTGAGTGTCTCAGGCTGCTTTGGTGCTCACATGAGTTTAAAAGATCAATAATCTAGTTTGAAAGGTAGACCGCTCATAAAAGTCTCCAGCAAAATCATAGAAATGTACAACTGACCACCAGCCACTGCAGAGAGGCTGAAAGTGGGGCAATGTGATCATGATTTGTTTGTTTAGTGTTAAATGTGTCGCGCTACAGTTGTCCGATCGACCCCGCCTGTAGAAGAACAATGACAGCAGTGCAACCTCATGTCATAGCTGCAGAGTCAGCAAGTCTGTTTTACCAGTGTAAAACCAGCACGATGGTAAGATTAAGTAATGGCAGTTAAGTTTGTCTACTTTAATGTAGATGTGTAAAGTGAATATAACATGATTACCATATTGACATAATGCAGTATAAGTCTGGTGTACAGTCTGATAGCAGCAGGTACAGAGGAGCACCTGAAGCTCTCAGCTTTAGTAGTGTGTGCAGTCCAGTTTTTTTTTTTGTTGATTTTGAATCCAAGGTACCTGTATGAGTTGACCCCCCACCACCAGCTCTTGGGTCTTGCTAATATTGAGCTTCAGGTGATTGTTGTTGCACTATGTGACAAAGCTCTCTATCAGTCCCTGTACGCCTCCTTATTGTCTTTGTTGATGCATCCAACAATGGAGTCATTGAAGGTGGCAGGAACCCTGGGGGGGCTATGTGCCATGAGGAATTCGGATGAATTGATGCATGAAACTTTATGAATAACATGTCTTGATTTCAAGGAAAACCAGGAAACATAAGAGTTTCCTGGTCAAACAGTGAAAATACAACTCCATGTTTCTTTCAGTGGATGAAATATGTAGCGTTTAACCTCATGGCGAATTTAATATTCTTTTTATATGATCTATCGTGTAGTGGTTTTGCCAAAAGCAGCAAATAAGACTTCTCAGATAGCCCCGTGGAGGTTCTGCACCCGAGAATATTGATGTGGCAATGTTGGACATGTGTGTAGATGTGAAAATGATTGGGAGAAGAACGCATATGGAAACACATTTCACGTACCTGCTCTCTAGACAGGCATTTTGATGACAACGGATGCATTATGTATTAAACCATTACATGTGGATTGCAAGAAATGTCTGTTAATAACAGTGTTTTCACGAGTGTGACTTGATATGTGCTATTATTTCAAGAAGGTGTATTTTTATTTTATTTAAACGCCGTCATGAGACCAGAGGCTCTGAACATCCTGGGCTCCTGAGAGTCACGGGTACAATGTTTACAGCAAAACTGTCTTTAGCTGGATGACAAGCAAAACTATTTTTCACATTTCCTAAAAATATCTAATATTTCATCATGTGACGGTGTTTAAAGATAAACAGCATGGTTTTGACATTCATTCACAGGGTTAGGGTATACTTTTACAAAACAATCTAAATAAAAATAATAATAAAAAATAATTTATTAGATCAAATATACTGAGTTTTTACTTCTGCTCCCATGAAGTTGACTGGCCTGTTGCATGTAATTCCTTTGGTGGGTTGGAGTTGTAAGTGGACTAAAGATAAAGATAAGCAGAGCCACAGCCATAATCTGTGAGAAAGGCATCTGTCTGGAGCCAACTCTCATCCAGCTCCTGCTCTCCAAGCCCTTTACACTCTGACAAAACGGTTAAATTGAAAATGGGATGAAAATAGAGGGAGGAGAAAAAGAGTTCTCCATCCCCTCATTTGAGCCAAGATGCTCTCTTCATTTTCAGGAGCTGTCTCAACCTCCCGCCCCCCCCTCCGCCTAAATTCAGTCTAATGTTTTCACCCCATGCCACACACAGAGAAAAAATATTGAGTGTATGCGCCTCCACCTTTCTCCAGCAGCTATCTGATCTGATATTAGGGCCTTTTATAAGGTTACGTTCCACTCATACCTCATTACCAGACCCTCAGCAGTGCCATTATCACTTCAGATAAGGCTACAGAAAAACTGCACTCTCAGTCCAAGGGTTTCGCTGTTCATCAACTTCGACTCTCCCCCAGCATGCCCTGAGAGGCTGCCTCACTCCTCATCCTAGCTTATCAACTCACCCACTGTGACAAGGCTCGCTGACCTTAACCGAGTCTTGGCTTAAGTCTTGTCTTCTCCTGGTGAGGTAACAATTTTTGTGCAACAATTTTGTTTTTGTTCTCCCCCTAATAAAGATGCGGGAAGCATACTTAATGCCGATTCTGTGCCGGCTGATAATAGGCTAATGGATATGGGGGAGTCATTTTGGGCTGTTTATGACTTGGGTCTGAGCCAGAAAGCAGTAAATGAACCCGGTGAGATTTGGATATGTTGTTTGTCCTTTTGTTTAATTCAGACGGTGGCCTTATTTAATCTACGTCCTGTCGGTATTGATATAGTGGAGATGAGCGGCGTTACAAAGTAAAGGCATGATATGATTCTAGTTCATAGAGTTACATAATAAGAAACACTCTTCTTCTTGTTTTTTTTTTACTTTTCTTTTTCGCAAAAGCATCCGTCTACAATATCTGAGTGCTAATTTTATAGCAATTCATTTCATCAGTGTTTACCAGCAGACACAGCTAATGTTACTGTCAGCAATAAAGGTTCTCTGTCTACCACGTAAATACTACCAAGGATATAAATGTATAATGTTAGTGCATTACTTATGGACCTAATGGAGGCAAATTTATTAAAATGATCGCGATAAATATAATCTTTACAAGCAGGAGGCAGCTATCATTACAGTTTGGATCAGCATTATGGATGTTAGCATCAGTACAGTCATTTATTTGGATCTTTGTGGGCAATTTGGCCTCAGGCGCCTGCTAATTTATTTCAAAACATCCATTTTGCATAAATTTTTTGACTGCTAACTGTCTGATTTTTGCAATTATCTGCATCTGATTCAGTCCCTGTAAAGGATTTCACACCCCAAGCTTAAAATGTCTGCTGCGCGAATAAAGAATCAGCAATGATTGGCATTAAGATAATGGTGTCTGCCACAGTTTTCTGATTATAATTCAACCAATCCAATCGAGGGAGGCAATATCAACTTTTTTTGTAAATTAAAATCAACTCCTGTATCGTTCCTGATCACAGGATCTGCTGCAGGTTTTGTGTGTGCAGACATGTAATCAGCAGTTGAAGCTGTCCTTGTTGTTCACAAACCTGCCGGAGACAAGGCACGTATGGAGTTCCATTTCCAATGGAGGGATGAGTGTCGCAACCATCAATCCATTTTGTTAACCCAGCCAGGGAGGTTTGACTTCGAATAAGCCAAGCGTGTCTGAAGGCATTCACAATATAAGACAAAAAACTTTAGAAGCAAACTTTATCAGGCCTTATCAGAAGGGACTTTATTATAAAGGTCCTTGCTGAGCACAGCCTTCCAGATCTACAGAGGTTGAAGTGGACGACTTCAAAGATAGCATGCAGAGAACATTTATTATCAGCTCCCGTGGTGATTGTTTCTGCTGCCTATTAAAAAGATGGCATCAACCCCCCTTGCCCACCCCCACCCCACGCCTAGTTTACCGCGTTGAAAAATAATGAGGGGAGATTAAACAGAGCACGCTCAGATGGGTTTCTGCCTCATGGGCATCGGATCACAGACAAATGCCGAGCATTAATGACAAGAGCATCATGATGCCACTGAGGCACTCTGGGATGCAGACAATGGTCAGTTCAACTGAGTTACGGACGGAGCTACTTTACCGACTGTCTATAACCCGGTCCACTCAGCCAACCAGGGAGAGAGCCTATTTTATGCAGCAACCAGACTGGAATAAACAACAAAAGCCCTAAACAAGTGTCCACTGGGAAGCATGAGATGCACTACTATATTCAAGCGGCACAACACCTTTGTGATGGGCTGCATGGTAATGGCAAAGGAACACATCATTATCTGGAGGTGAGGTACTTGGTTCCTGCTCTCCATGTCTCCCTCCCCCTCCAGCAGTTCTTGTGTACAAGTTAAAAGGCTGATTTACATTTATATTGCAAAAGAGAGGCATAGGGTTGTAATTGGTGTTGTGGAGCCTGATCCACACACAAACACATGCTTCTCTGCACACACTCATGCACTGTGCATACTTATGTCCACACATAGACACATGCAAACCACAACTCTTTTAGCGCCATTGATCATCTCAACTATGGGCACATGTGTGTGCAGCTGTGTATAGGAGTTTATCTGTATGACTGCTGTGAGAGAGAGAGAGAGTCAAACTCTGAATAAAGAGATTAAATAAAAGCAAATACATATTTACATCTACAGTGTTGGGAGCCAACTCTGTCCAGGTAGCGCCGTACTGGGAAGGCAAACACCACCTCCCCATATCAAATCAGCGTCACAGTTCTTCAAAGTCCTTGCCATCCTGCAACACAGAACACATCGGCCTGTGCACAACCTAGCAGTTCTGTCAATAGCCGAAGCCATTCGTTTACCCCAGCCGCCTCCGAGCAGTGCCAGGAAACGCCAATAGAACCGCAAAGTGCAACGCGGCAATAGATCTCTCCGACAGAGAACAAGATTCATGTCCGCAATACCGTAGGAAAATATATGTAGATGTACTATTTACCATCACACTGCTTGGCCTGGGCTGCTGGATGATGAAATGATTGCATCAAACAAATTCTAAAATCAGAGTAAATAGAAAATAGAGGATACAGCGTGTTCGGTAATCAACCACAAGTGGACACCCACAACAGCACTGATGAACAATAACGTTCGACCAATCAAGCAACACCCTCCCATGTATAGGCTGTCACTGGTTGGCAGGCCTTCCAACCAAGACAGCATTTAACATGTCTCTCCCTTCATCTGCCTTCAGTTTTCTTTTCCAATTTTAGTGTGGTTTAGGCTGCAACTGTGCAAACCTAAACAGGAGGGTTTCTCGCACGCTTCAGCTTAGAAGCCGAAAATGCCCCACAGTTACCGTAACTTTCACTTTCATTCCGTCCCCTGCGTCCCCTCTGCATCACAACGACCCCTGAAGGAATTCTATAGACTGATCAATGTGCATTGATTTCCAGTTGATCGGGATCATTCGAGGTAACAACCTGACTGTGTCTTGTCATTATAGACTCCTGTGCTGGCATTAGGGGAGAAGTTAATGGCTGTGATGTGGCGCTTAGGGAACCCGGAAGCCTCGTCTGTAACTTCCTGTGCATTAACTTTTTCTAAGGTTAGTAATCTGGAAGAGATGAATGCTGCATAGTGCTGCGTTGAAAGGATTGACAGAGCTATGCATATCCTTTGGATGTATGTAGTTGCAGGGAACTGCACATCCAACCACTGTAATATTCTTATTGTTGGCTGTTTGCCAGAATAGATTGCATTTTGGTCAGGCAAGGAGGAGATGCAGGAGACACTCAGTGTCTGTTGTGTTTAGCTATTTAAAGACTAGGAATATCAAGTATTGTATGGCCAAAATGACATTCAAAAGAAGAGCTTCTAGAATGAATGGAATAGGACTGGGGCGAGGCTTTGAGGTTCAGAAATTCCTCTACAAGATGACATTTCTGCCATTACCATGGTGACGGCGCACATGCAGATGGGTCGGGGGGTTAGTAGCTCTCATGAACTTTGCTACATTTTTGTTTTGATTTGTTATCTTTTCACCTTTATTACCGCAGCATGCATGGCCTATGACAGAGATACACCGACATTGAAGAAGTAAACGTGGAATTGGATTAAGTGCAACAGACCATGATAAGCTCACGGCCAACAGCTTCTTCTGGCCAACCAGCCGGACCAAGCGCCACTGGGGTGGGGGGATCGGAAGAGGGAAGAGTGCTTGGCTGGCCCATCTTGGACCTAAGGCTGTTCCACTACCCAGCCTGCTCCTGGCCAATGTCAGGTTCGAAGGAAAGTGGAATTGATTAAATAGGACTCGGGCTGGACTAGCAATAGTTAATAGAAAAAAAAAAACAAAAAAAAAAAACTGTTTTAATCCTTTATTTATGCAGGGGGGCTTTATGATTTACGATTATAATTTTTTTAATTTAGTTTGATTGTTTGAAAAAAAATGCTCACCAAAAAAGGATATGTGTCCCATCTGTGATGTAATAAAACATATTTGTTTATAAATGTAGGGTAAGGGGATTCCAGTAGCTATTTTTGATGGTTATCGGGATAAGATCGTGTTTCGCAATTATTTTGACAAAGATATTGGTGACATGAAATTTTCATGCTTGATGCTCAAACTTAGTCAAAGTTGATGGACGACGTTTACCTGACGTCAAATTATGTAATGTTAAGGTGCAGGCCATATTATTTGGACAGAAAATTCACTCTTGCTTTTATTGGTGTTGTTTACATTCCTCCTGATGCAAATTCGCAAAATACATTTCAGAATTGCACAACTGTTCTGTTTTTTTTGTTTTTCTTGTGTAGCATAAATGGACTACAACTGCATTCCGTTGTGCAACCTTGTGTTGTACAATGATAACAACAACAGCTGTGAACCTTGAATATTGTTACACTGTCATTTCTAAGGCACGAAGAGAAACCTAATGAATCTCCCTGCCACAATACCTCTGAGCAGTGATTTCCAATAATATGTTGGCGGAGGTACAATCTGTGCTACAGGGCTGGACCAATACATCAGCTCGCAGATACTAGATTTTATTTTTTTTAAAACCAGATATCAGCTTGTTGGAATGTTAACAAAAAAATAATCATAATATTTGTATCAGATGGCTGTGGAGGGATTTTGCATCATATAATTACTTTATAATGTCAGATTGCATTATGTCGCTTTTAAGATATCACCATTAGACGTCGTGACAGAGGCCGAGTCCACATGGACACAGATATATTTTCTTCTAAAAAAAATCTTTACCCTAGCTGGAGTTTTACAAAAGCGCCGTTTTCAGTGACCTAAAACCCGCAGTTGGGTGCGGACGAAATGTCAAAACGGGTAGAAAAAGCTACGTACTAGAATGGGATCACAAGGGGGAAACGACAAACAAGTCCGCGCATGAGATACGCTGTGTTTACCTCTTGTTTTACTTCAGCGATAAAACCGTTGCAGTGTTTATCTCTGACATGCTAAAACATGTAGCCGGTAGACGGTAGCACAAGTAGACAAAAGTCATAAAGTCAGCGAACGTAATCAGTAATGTCAGTCACACAGCAATATCTATCTAAAGCTTGCCAACATTAACACACAAGTTATTGGTCTTATCGTACCAAGTAAGCTTGTAGCAGCAAAACTCCTGTGCGTACAGACATTAAGTGTGTTTTATCGCTCATGAATTCAACTTTTCTTGTGCAAGAGGAAGATTGTGTTATCTCAAAAGTTAGAGAAAAAAAAAGTCTGTTGTTGACACACTTTGAGTGTAAATATTATGGGCTTTAAGAGAAAGTACCTTTGATGGATGGGATGTGGTTTAGAGGCAAAATAAAAGAGCAAACTGGGCCCCTTAATCATTCTTGGAAATGCAAAGACGCTGCCTATCAACACACAATGTCAGCTCTCAGCCGATTCGATATCAGTTTCAACCACGAGCCATACACTACAGTGCCCCAAAATGTCTGTGGTCGAAGTCTGATCACAGAAATGAAGCCAAGGTGAAAGGCAATCATTTGAAAGATGTGTGTGTGTGTGTGTGTGGGGGGGGGGGAGGTCCTTAAAGACAGATGAGGCATAAACAAGCATGATCACGCTCCACTGGGAAAGTCAATATAGCTTCACTGTGTTCAAAAGATGAGGTGACGTGCCGGTCATGCCCCCGGAGCGAACCCCTGTCTTCTACAACCACGGGCGAGAGAGAGGGTTCAACTGTTGTGTCACCGTGTGTTCACCTGATGGACAGCAAAGCTATCCGGAGGTCAAGTCCCACGGATCCCTGAATGAATCTTGCTGTCGATTCACAACGACCATTTAGGACACATACTGTTAAAGTTGATCCGAGCAGAAGGGAAAGTCTGGACTCAGGTTTATCTCTTGGTACCTCACTCAGCACTGATATTTCCTTCTTAGAGGAGCATTTAATTGTTCACCAAACACCAAGCACTGGGCATGAATAGTGTTGAGAATAACCCGATGCAAGACTGGAACATCTTTAATAAAGGATCGGCGAAAAAACATCAGAGCGAGCGGTCTCACTTTAATTAACGTATTTCCTCACACTAATAACAGACACAAGCATGCAGTCAAAATGAAAAAAATGTTTTAAAATTAAATCAAGTAGGTATGAATATGATGCTTCTTGATTAACATTTTGTTAATCCCACATAATTAATGGCCAATCTGAGACAAGCAGGCCAATGGGGCACAGCCATTCCTATTTGTCACATTGTTTTCACAGATGAAGACAAAATATGAATGCAATTCTTAATGAATGTACAATCTGTGTGTTCATTAAGAATTACATTCATATTTTACTACTACTAGTTTGGACTGAAAAGTATGCAGTATATAAATTAACCTGTTGCTGAGGGGTTTATAATAACGGTGCCCCAATTTGGTGCACAGTTATTACTTGTATTGTAAATTCATTATAAAACTGTGCATCGTTGATGTAATTTTTCTCACTAAGAGATTAAGAAACCTTTGTGAGATAATTATTTTCAAAATAAAGAAGTTAATATTGCATTTTTGTTAATATCCTCCACCTTCAAAATTAAAAAAAACAACTTTATAATTTTTCTTCATCACTGTCTGCCCTCCCAACAGTGGCGCAAAAGTGTTTACTTCACTTCACACACTATCTATGAACTCAAAGTCCCATTTTTCCTCCTCCGTCATTCAGCTACAAGAACCAAAACGTGTCCTTGACAATCACAAAGATAAGCCATTCACAATTTCAGTGCTGAGCTCAAAAGCTCCAAAAAAATGATATTGTCTAAAGTATCTATGCTTTTATGTGGCCATCTTCTGTTGTGACCTTTCTTTTTACAATCCCCTTAAAGCCAAGCCTTTAGGGATCTACAAGGCAAGACTTTTATTTAAAAATACAGTTTTCTCACAAGTCAGAACATGGGGCTGCATCAAAGTACAATGTTCCATCGTCATTAACTGAGATGCCGCAGACGCCTGATGCCGAACCAGTTCAATATGACTTGAATGTGTCATTAGTTCCATTGCACTACATGATTCATGGGTAGTGTCTTTCAATCTTTCAAAATGTTCTCTCTGCCACCATATTAGGAAGGTGCCTTTGGCGTCTTTAAAATACACACGCATGCAAATGTTAAAATTGACTTTCTCCAACCCAGTGCTGTGATTTCCATCCTCATCTTAATGCAAAGTCAACACTCTGACATCCATTTCCAAGTGTCAGTAAATAGGCTTCTGTCTCTCCCACACTCTTCCTCTCTTGCGTTTTTTTTGTTTTTTTGCCGAACTATTGATGCCAAAGCCAGCCTAGGACGACAGGAACACAGGAGGAAGGCTGCCATCTCCAGAAGGAGAGTCAGATGGCAGCGAGGATTCTTTGTCTCCTTCCTTTCTCTCATCTCCTCCTCTTTTGGTTCGGGCTGATGTCCTCACACTCTGATTCCACCCACAACAAATGCAAATAATCACACTTGTTAATTTCTGTGAAAAGGGGGAGTAAAAGCAGTGTGTGTGTGTGTGTGTATGTGTGCTGCATGTGGTGGCCCGGGCTCATCTGCATGCATAAAGACATCGCTCACCTGCACATCTCCTGAAACAGCGCATGATAACCCGTTTTGCTGAGCACGGGGATCTGGCGCAGTGTACGGGTTATTAACAGGGCTCGAGGTTTTTTCAGGGGAAGCTTTTGCCCCTGTGCGATTACGGACACGACCCCCGGGCCCCCTGTGGATTACAGCTCGGAACACCCTGAGGGACTGAGCAATGCATAACGTACAGCCTATCTAATTAGGGAATCCAACTAACTCAGAGGCTAATTGACCTCACCTGTGTATTCCCAAACACTGCACATTAGCTGAAGCAGAACAGACCGCGCTCGATTTTTCAGCAAAGAAAAAAACAAAAAACCTTTTGTGTGGTGCACTGGGGATCACGGTGCTATAAAGCATTGCTTCTTCAAATGAAGCAGTCATTTGGAAAGTGTGGCAAATGCCTCCTCTCAGACAAAAAGGGGGGGTTGGGGGGGGGGCTGGACTCAGTTTGCTCCAATACCAGCACACACTCATACTCTCATAAAACTAGGCAATAAAGCTGCTATCCTCTTGAGAGTTGATGTACGGTGCCTGAAAGAGAGCTACTGAGAGCCATATTAAAGGCTTTATTACCAGTGTCAGATTCAAATTAGTGGCGGTGTGCCACAGCCTACTGTGTGCAATGTGTGCGTGCGCGCGCACGTGTGTGTGTGTCAGCCTGACTTGGTAGATTTTCTAGCACGAGTCACACGTGGCTGATTTTGAATGCTCAACCTCAACATCAAGTTGAGCAATAACATTTGGAAGGTATCCATTTAGAGCTGGGACGCCAGATGAGTGAGCAAGTTAAAATAAAAAGTCAGCGGCACAACAGGTGAATTAGATTGATTCTCCCGGGGGAGGTATGTGTGTGTGTGTGTGTGTGTGTGTGTGTGGGGGGGGGGGGGTGAATAAAAGCACAAAGCTTTATTGAAAGGAGCAAGGAGTTTCTTCGCCTCAGCTGTAGCCGGACTGTTGTCCCTATTTGGGTATCGGGTTGTGTGCGGCTTGGTTTTCTTTACACAGGCCTGTGAAGTCCAGTTTAGAGTTCTGACCATTTACAGACAAAAAAATAAAAGGGAAGCAAATTCGTTTTCAGCGATGGTTTCCCTTTTTCGGTTCATTCTGATTCCTAAAGAAATATCAGCTGCCACAAGTCTCAGTCGTCACTCACTTTTTCTGACACATTTCTGAAAAACGTAGAACCACATGGCAGCAATGAAGCCAGTTATTTCAGATTCGGTGAGGTCATCACTAGCCACAGGATAGGGGCCACTTATCAATAACACCAGTCAGGGCGTTTTAAAGCCAAAGTCCAATCAGTACTTCTCAACTCTCACTTAATCTACTCCTTTGTTTTACACGATATATTGCATCAGCAACGAGTGCCGACGAAACACCACAAAAGAACAGTTTGGTTTGAACAAACATGCACATGGGCCTACAGTCTGTTCAAACAGACTCTCTGGCTGCGTCACACAAAATAACAAGAGAACCCAGATTGTGTACTACGAGAGGCTACACTATGGCATAGAAAGCAATTACACACACCGTCAAGGATTTGAGAATATGTATATGTAGGCTGTATATTGCATTTCCAATCCCCTTCTACTGGTGTTACATGCATGATACCTTTTTGTTTGTAAAACTTGGGGGCCATGAGACCTGGCTTTATGTTTGTAAATTACGCTCCTCAAATGTTTCCCTTCATGACACCAGTATAAACTCGCCTTGGAGCAAAAGGACTCCTGCCCACCGAACACAAACTGAGACATCACTTTCACCAAAGGAGACGCAACAGAATCCAGTCAAAGACATTTCAGCTCAGCTGGAGTTTTCAACAGAACAAAAAAGGGAGGGTTTCCACGCCGAAGGGAAAAAAATAAAAATGACCAATTCACCGGCAGCTTAACTAATATTACATCACGCCCCACAGGCAGACAGGGACTTTGTGCTCGGCGCTCCAGCACAAAGAGCGGCTTCAAACTGCATCCAAACTTGCAGACGGTGACCGGGGGGAAAAGAAGAAAAAATCCTTGTCCACTCACCCGTGCTGGCAAAGCAGTAGAGAAGAAGAAGCAGCAGCCAGGAAATCATTGTTACCCGGTGAGTATACAGATGTCTCCTTGTTGCCAGATGCTGACGCTGAGGCACAATTAACAGTTGGGGTACAAAGATTGTGTGGAGTTGACACACTGTAGCTTCCTCCCTCCGCTGCCCTTCTCTCTGGCTGTCTTCTGGTTTCTCCCCTCTTTCTCGTCAGTCTTCACTGCTGCGTGTCTCTCTTTTCTCTCCCTGCTCTCCTCCTTGCCCTTCACACTGCGTGCATCAGGCTTGCTTTACTACTCTGGCTCCCATGCTTACACGCTCTGACTCTGGTTGTTTGTTCACTGGCTCCCTCTCTCCTCCCTACATCTCTCTCTCTCTCTCTCTCTCTCTCTCTCTCTCTCTGGTACAGTCAGTGAGGAAAGTGCTTAAGAGGCTGGCTCCTCCCTCTCTCCGCCTGCTCATCTGCCTCCCTGCCATTTAGACAGTCTAGACCGAGGCAAATACTCTCCTGGATGATCTGCTAAGCATTACCCTTTAATGGGACAGTAACATAATGTTTAGCACTTGTGTATGTACCAATGGATAATGAAATATTTATTGTATTTGTTGACACATTCAGTGAAGGCAATGGGCAGTATCAGCACAAATAATAATAATAATAATAATAATATTTAAAAAACTAATAGCCAAATCCAGTGTTATTTCCTCGGCCTAATGAACGCACATGGCACATCCGACCCACAGGACTGCGCCACCCTGCACACTCATATACATATCCCGTTCTGCTGGCGTCCTGCTAGCTGTAATTATGGATATATTGGCTTTAATTCATCACTTTTGTTATCTTATGTATTAATATATCTGTATTAAACAACCAACATTACATTACATTACATTACAGGTCATTTAGCAGATGCTCTTATCCAGAGCGACTTACAGTGAACTAACTAAACCAAACTAACTGAGCTAAAATCCTTCTCCTGACCTACAAAGCGATTAATGGTCAGGCTCCAGTTTATCTTAAGGATCTCATAGTACCTTATAAACCAACTAGAGCATTGCGCTCCCAGAGTGCAGGGTTACTTGTGGTTCCTAGAGTCTCTAAAAGTACAATGGGAGCCAGAGCCTTCAGCTATCAAGCTCCTCTACTGTGGAACCAGCTCCTAGTTTGCGTTCGGGAGGCAGAGGATCGCAAATCGTGGCTGCACCTGTTGCCCTGGTCCTGCCTGACACCAGAAAGCCTTTATTGACATCCCCTTGGATCCATCTTTTTTATATAAGATCAGATCATGTTTTCTGTCACATAGATTGTCTATGCTGTATTTTTAACTATGTTGTTTGTTCTGTACACACGTCACCTATTGCACGTCTGTCCGTCCTGGGAGAGGATCCTCCTCAGTCTCTCCCTGAGGTTTTTTCCATGTTTCCCCCACTAATTGTGGGGTTTCTTTTAGGGAGTTTTTCCTTGTGCGGTGCGAGGGTCTAAGGACAGAGGCTGTCGTATCCTGTACACTCTGTAAAGCCCACTGAGACAAATGTATAATTTGTGATATTGGGCTATATAAATAAACTTGATTTGATTTGCCTTGCTCAGGAATTGAACTCACAACCTTCCAATGTTATTTGAAAGTCTGAACACTAGACTACCGCCACCAACTATCAGCTAGTAGCTAGTAGCGCTAGTAGCCTGACATAAACTTTTTAAACGTGAACGTAGTATTAGTTGCAAGCTATTTTACTAACACACGGAGCACAACCTCTTATTATACATCCATGGGCACAACATGTTTTGATTTTATAATTGTTTTACGTTCCTGATTATGATATGTCGCTGGCTTCCTCTAAAGACTCCTTTAAAACATGGTTTTCCAACATAAAAAGTACAAGTTTCCGTGTCTGGTCCATGTTCTCTGTTTACAGAAACCCTGGGAGATTCAGCCATACATGTTTGACTCAGATGAGGATTCTGTTGTGCACCAAAATCCTCCTCGACTAGCAGAGCTAAGTGTCGTTAGCTTCTTTAATCCATTCATTCGTTTGTTAGCTTGTAACTGGCAGTGGCTTACACAGCATTAGTGGTTGTAAAGCCTACAGTATTATCTAGTAGGATTTTTTTTGTTGGTAGATATGGAAGGAAGCGCCATGGTCAGGTTTACTGCACATCCAAAGACTGGTACTCTCCATGTTTGCGGTCAACACTTTCACTAAGCTAATGCTAATTCTGGCTCTCTGTACTGACAGTCCATGCTGCGCTGGAAGTTTCAGGTTTCTTTGCAGGCATTCTGTCAAACACTGTTTCCCTGTCGATATGTGTCAGCGTTTGCTTATTAGACAGCAATTGGTTTCGAATGTGTGACTTACCAAATCTAGTTTGGCCCGGGGGGTACATTTTACATACACTGAATCGGATTTTAGGGAAGTGCACAAACATCTCCCCCTTCAGGAGAGGAATGTGGAAACATCTCTCTGCAAGCCTGTGTGTTCGAGCCAATTTAAAGGAAATACACATGAGAAAAACAAGTTTTGAGTGGAGGGGATCTTTAAGTTATTAACAGGCCAGTTAATACATCCATAGTTTCAGCACTACTGTCAGGTGTAATCTCGTCATGGTTGTTGGGTAGGTTAGGGTAGGGTGCAGTCATCTTCTATTTGAGTCGAGTTGCTTCAGTAACATTGATTACATCTACTGGATTTATTTTAACAAGCGTTCAAACAGAGGCTAAAGACTGCTAAACCTTCCCTAAGTCATTGGTTCCTATATTATTGTGCACCACATAGGCTATATAGACTATCGGTAGATGCAACATTTTACCGAAGTTCCCTAAATGTCCCATATGTAGGCTACTGCTAGTGGTAGGCAACTCCAAACATCAGCCTGTAACAGCATAAGGCTATGGTTTCATAATCAAAGAAAACATTTATTAATCAGATCACTCATAAGGACGTAGCACTATCAAAGCCATAAATATATCTTGAATTCTTGAGCGATTCTCTGTCAAAACCAGCAGAGGGAGGCTCGTAGAACCAGCTGTTGCGGCATGGCGCGTGTGCCGCACGCACCTACTCACAACAAAACATCATAAGCTATGTGTGTGCATTTCATTTGTTCATTCTAAATTCACGTTTTAACGTTGTTGTATAACGCTAAACGTTCTGAAATGTGCATTTCAATTATGTAACATTATTAGTCCGGCATCGTTCTTTCGCTGTATACATGTATAACGACTTCCCATTGCTCCTCATACTAGGACGGCTTGAATGCAAAGTCTAAATATCATTGTGTGTGCAATGCTGTGTGCATGTGTGACGATAAATTCAAAATCCTCCATTTCAATTTCCTCTCCTCAGATGAAGGGAGTACATGAAGACTTTTCTGTTCCCGCAGCCAGCAACAGAACAAGTAGCGTGCTTTGCTCGCATCCTGTTACCACGTCTACGAATGCAAAGAAATAGAAATGGCTGAGAGAGAGGTAGATTCATATTCCGTGGTTGGAACTGATCACATATAGCTTCAGGTGGTGCTCACCCATAGGGCGTCATATAGAGCCGCAAGTCTGACCAGCTTGTTGTTACACACGTTTTCTGATAGATGGTGCAGGAGAAAAAGAGAGAAGTTGGTCTTTCTCATACTTTCGGGGTCTCTAGACGCACCGGGGACACATATTTGCTGCATGTTGTAAAGCCATGAAATAGTGCATTTTGCATAATATCTCTCACATTTAGGAGTAATTTATAAAAGTTCCCTGACACTTGGGGTTTGAAATATTAAACAGTAGCGGAAAATAGCACCGCTTTTTTGTCTGGGTTTCATGTATGTATTCAAAGTACTTACTTACTATTTACTAGGGTTAAATATATACAAAAAAAACGAGTTAAAATGAAAACATAGCGCTTAGACTACCAGTAAACATCGGCCACTCTTGCTTCTTCATCCTAACAAGGTAGTCTTTGTGGTAAATATCATGCAGAAACAATTATTCAAAGCAATGTTTTTATCCCATAAGACAGGTCTGGAGGGGCTCTTTAATGTTTCTTGAGCAAGATTTTAGTCTGATGGTAAGGGAGTCACTGATATTATTAGGATTCTTCAATTAACATCCACACCACAGTAAAAAGGTCATGAAGTCACAAAATCATTAGGAAATATAATCTGGGGACCATTAATATCTATACCAGATGACATGGATACCTCGCCCCGAGTGTTGGACAGACACACTGGATGACCTACTTATTGCTCTCATGATGCCTCACTGCTAGCAAGTATAATGACAATGTAGTATAGTGTCATTATAATTTCAGCCCAAGCAGAAAGTGTGCAGGAGTCTCAGAGCTTGGAACAAAATTGAATCATTTAAATACATAGCTCACTCTAACTCTAACTAGACTGTCGCACTCCTGCTATAGTTTGCTGATTTAAAAAAAATATATATACTTTAACGGAGAATTATTATGTTCTTCTTCCATGGTCTTTTGGTCTGAGGAAAACAATATTAAAAAAGGTAAGCCGGCATCATGACTATAATGGCATGCTCTTTCAAAAGAGACGTAAAGAATACAAAAAAAAGATCTCGTGTAGCATAACTGGACTACAGCTACAACTGCATTTCGTTGTGCAACCCTGTGTTGCAGAATGACAATAAATTATCCTTGATAATTATTCATTTTAACACTAACACATACTGGACATTTTGGAATTGACCCCATACGAGCATACTTGCTCAGTACTATTAAGGCGAATGGCCCTCAAACAGGTAGTAAATATCTAATCTCCCACAAACCCCCTTTTTTTTCAGCCGGTCATTACCAATACGGCATGTGACCATTGTTGAGACTTGTGACTGAAGAATCTGTCGGGGCCAATCCAGTGTCGCCGTGACCAAGTTGACATGAAAATGGTGACATCGTTCCTCAAACTCCTATGTAGGATTTCTCCTGAACTCATCCCCAAACTGTGCAGCAATATGTGAGCTCTCTTATATGGTATGAAACTGAATGACGGAAACAAATGAATTAACAAATGAAAACACATGGAAGGAAGAAAAAATAAATGCTGCCTGTGATGAGGATCGATGTGTGTTCGAGACTCAAATGTATGCAAATTACGACAAAATCCTATTGAGCAGATAATCTGAGGGCAGTGGTGTATGTATTAAACCTCCGTGGTTAACTGACAGTCCTCCTTTGTACTTTTCATGTCCACATGTTCATGTCATGTACTGACTTTGTGTTTCCTAATGGCTGTTATGTCCAATTTACTACAGACTACAGGGCTGTGTGGACCCATTAAGCCCAGTGGTTGGCGAACATGATTTGAAGGAATAGTTTTGAACAAATCTACAATGTGCCCACTCACAACTTACCTAGCGAAGTGAGCTAGGGAGCACTCCTCTCCTCCCTCCTCTCTCTTGCCAAGAACTGTCAAACGCAAAAACTCCACCTCCTCCACTAAATTTCTCTTTGGACCTATTCGTGGGGCATTGTAATTGACAGGTGGTGTTAGTTTGGAAAGTACATGTGGACAACCTTGAACGTCCTATCCAATCCAAGTCACATGTCACTGCATCAAGTTTGGAGTTTATACTGGCCGTTACACAATTGTGGTCAAACCCATTTTTTCACTTAAAGGTGCTGTGATTATAGTTTGTTTTTTAGGATATAGGAGCTATTTCTTAGTTGCAGGGGAAACAGGTGACAACAAGGTGTCTGGGATACGCAGGGTAACTCTATTATCTACCCTATTTTTCTGGGAAGACACAGCATTTTTTTCTAAGATGCTGTGAGCGCCTCGTGATGAAATTCTGATGGCGTCCATTACACTGGGGTGGAGGCAGAAATCTTCACAAAGTGTTGGTGAGAAATGTATGTTTTCTGCAGATTTGGGCGAACATCCTCTTTCGGTCGGTCATCATTTGCCTCGCTGAACTCTTCAGATGAGCTTCATCATGGTCACGGTCTCATCGGGTTGGAAACGAAGGCTTTTTAGCTTATTACAATTTCAGTATGTCAAATATATCAAAACTCAAATAAGGATATCCGTACACTTGACTGGACAGCACCACGGCAGTTCAATTTTCTATATTGTTTTATTTGTGTCTTTGTTTGTTGTTTTCAGTAAAGGATAAAACATTATTCATACTGAGCCATTTATCCTGGTTAGAGGAGGAAAATTCTAATAAAATTATGTTATATAACTTCAACAACAGTTTAGGCAATGCCAGACTATATGATATGTATCTTGATATTTTCTCTAAAATGACGTAACTGTTTGATTTGACCCTTTGACGTCTATGATCATTCTAGTAAACTAATCTGATCACTCTGGTGGAGGTGGTGTGCTGATGTCTGACGAATTATTCGCGCATGTGCAATTAAATTTTTTTCTCAAATACGGTGTGCTGGTAATCCATTCATTTGATTTCCTATATTTAATATCTATTCATCGAAGAAAAAGCAAGTCTCATGCTGGCGGCTTCAAAAAGATGACGTGACATATAGTATTTGTACTTGACATTCGCGATATCATCATTTACTTCACCAAACCCCAATACATCAAGTATATTTGATAAATCTCCCACCCCTGCTCCCCAGCATATCCTCAAATCTCTTGCCATTTTACGCCCCTGTCACTGTTTTTCCAGCCATCTTGCTGTATCTGTGTGGATGCCGCAATAAACCTTTTTCTTTGTGCCGAACTGAATTTTCCAGCGAAACGTGCCATCAGTGAACGCACACTGGCACAGCATGAAGTTTGTTTGTAGAGCCTGGAGCGTTCACACATGACGAAACAAGAAAGTAGGCAGCGTAAAGTGTCTCACCAGTAGAACCGTTTTGACATACGCTGTCAAACAGCTAGTTTGTAATGTGCTGCACTACAGTCCTATTTGCATTATTTGCATTATGTGGCGGGCATGGACGGAAGCATTGCAAGCAGAGCCCCTTGATGGAGGCTCTTTTTAAACATGTAATCCACAAAAAGGAGAGTCGGGTTGATCCAAATCAGCGGGTAATTAAAATGTGGGACTCTACATTTTGCATTCCGCCGTATTACTGTGAGGATTAATCTGTGAGTACATCCACCTCTTAACTTCTCTCAGGCAGCACAAAAGCATACGGTGTGAACTATTGTTTCTCTAAAATGCTCCGGCAAAACACAATAAAAAAAAAAAAAGGCTGGCACTATTTCCCCCTTGCTGATTTTTCATTCCCATCCAAACAAACAGCTCACAATTCAACAAGGAAACAAGGTATTGTGAAAAGACGAGGATGGCTACACTTTAAAACGTGATCATGTCGTTTTCAATTGCAATGTTTAAAGAATGTGTTCACTGTGTTCCATAGTTTGTAGAAGGTGTATTAATTGATACTGAGGATGGACATGGCATGTCATCTACCACGGCGCAGGTTTCGTTTTTTCTTTTCATTTTGGCCCTATTTCATTTCACAAAAAAATATTCTTTTTTTGCACATTTGAATGAATTTCAGTGAAAATGAACGTTGTCAGCTTTATTTTTCAACAACCGGATAGCTGAGCCCAAGTTCTTCAGTTTGGCTGCTGTGATGATTAACTAATTGTGAACCATCTGGTCTTTACTGCAAAGAGCAGTCGCCTTAATGTGCTGAAATAATACGGCTCTGCTTCTCAACCTGGCGGTTTGGTATCCCCAGAGACTTGAGAGATGATTTATGGCACGCTGATGATTTATGAGGATTTCTTTCTTTTTTTTTTTATCATAATGGTCTTCAGCTTCTCAGCATCCTGTTATTATTAGTCAACTCAAAGAAATTGAAAAGAAAGTCAAATCATTCTTTTTGCCTCAACAACTGTGCATGCAGAGCAAACTGTCCGTGGGGGGGGGGGGGCATGAGCCAAATAGGTTCAGAGCAAGTTCTGGAGAAGGTGATAAATGCACTCACAGCGGTGACTCTCGGCTTTACAATTTCTGACAAATCTAGCTTGGATTGCAAGTTGTAAAGCCTTGACTCACCACTGTTCGCTTTACTCCCGGGTAGGATGACCTGCTCTGGCAACCCGCAGGCACACACATGTTTAAAGTTAAATACACAAGGCAATTCTCTGCTCTCATCCATTGTAACTATGAATAATTTTGGCTTTCTTTGACTTTTTATACTTTTAACTCTCTTGTTTCACTACTCTGCATCACCAAGTCCTGTGTACATTGTACATTTGGCAAATAAAGCGATCCTGATTCTGATCTATGTATTTATGTTTCACAGAAAGTGCAGACAGTGCTGTTGGTCTTTTATATGTCGTTTGTACCTCATACGTTTGCTTTTTAGGCATTCCGCTCGCTAATTCCGGAATATGTTGCAGAATATTTTAAAACTCCATGATTTTATTTCTTTGAATGCTTTTCAGTTCATTTTGAAAGACCTAGAATGGGGGACAAATGTTTTCAAATTGGGCCCCTCATCAAAGGCTCTAAACTAACTTTTTCACCACTGTAAGAACTGCCCAGTAAAAAAAATTTCAACTGTCCCAAAATCAAGGTGAGTCGTCAAAAATTCCAAATGTTATCATTTTACTTTGTCATTGTAATATAATAGTTATTTGCATAAAAACACAGAATCCAAATTATTAAGAAATAAATGATTGTATTTCATTTAAATATTAGAATTTTTTTAAATCTGCTTACAGCTAGTGTTAAACAGCTCATAATTCATCTCTAATATATATTTTATCACTGTGAAAATATCGCCTTCAAACAACTGTATTTATTCAAGAATCTAGCCAAAAACTAAATTTTACAAAATATAATTTGTACACATCATGATAATGTTATAATTTAGCTTCACCTAATACAAAATGTCCTTGAATGCATCATAATGTCACTAGCTGTTAACAGTTAAATGCAGAACTGTGATGCCCAGCGGCTGCTAACAGCTAACGTTAACTAGCTCTCCTCCTGACAATACCCTTTTACCCCCCCACTGGTTGGAGTGGAGGTGTATTTTGGTGTAACTGTATTTTGTTCCTTGGGATGTTATATATTATAGTATAGTTTACTGTTTACAATCACTTCCTTAAAAATAGATTTTTAATCTCAATGGGACCTAGCCTGGTTCAATATACAAGATCTTTTAATAACTAATTTTACTCGCGTTACTCACAATAATACACTTACTATAATAAAAAATAAAAAAAGTTTGTTGATATGGCTCTTCTCAATGATAAACACTACATTTTAAGTCAATCATAACTGGTTCCAATCAGAGCCCTTTGCTCCGTGTCCTCCCCTCTCTCTCTCTCCCCATTTGCAGTCTATCTCGTCTGTACTTTGAATAAAGGTAACAAGTCAAGAATAAATCATTGTTTCTTTCAATATTTGTTATTTATTTTGAGAAGAATGTATATATTTACTATTTATCGGTAAAGGAAACACAAAGAACCTCGTCTAATTCAATTTTAAAGCCTTGAAATGTCGATTCATTAAGACATGTTTCATTTACCCGCATTAACAAGAGACGGTGACCATGAAGTAAACATCAACTTTAATTTTGGAACTTGAAAGTTCCTCTGTGTGTGTGTGTGTGTGTGTGTGTGTGTAAAAATTTAAACAGCAGCCTCTACATTGCACTTTTTCAGGTTCACACTTACTATTTGGGGATTCTGCTCAAACATGTTTACACGCTTTAATGTTCAAAAAATATTATTATTTCTTCATACTGTGTGCTTGCATACACCTGGGTTTCAACCCAATATCCCTCCTTGATTCCTCTTTCCTCTTTCCTCTATCCTCGATCACTTGACAAGCCATATGTAAGGACGTCCCAATTACTTAAAAGTACTTAAGGTAATGGGATGAACCCCTGAATTCTAACCTGATGCATCGCCTGTCAGTCAAACTCTTCCCGAAAGCCAGTCGGTAGAAGAGCGAAAACATCTTTTCCATCAAGGAAAGCCTTTAGTGTCGCGCTTTGCTCTTCTTTTAATGAAAGAAATGCTATGTACTAACAAATGCGATTGCAGCATCTATCTATAGCCGTTGTTTTTGAACGAACGGTCGCCTCTCTGTCATCTCACACACACCTAAACCACGCCCGTAGCTGCCAGTAGCTCCTCACAGGACACTGATTGGTCCAGACACTGTGTGATGTGTCATCCCGCAATTATCCCGTGGTTTCGGGATATCACAAGATCCCAGCTGCAAGGTAACCTTTCACCCTCTGTTTGAGCACTTGTTTTAGTGCCTGTCTCTTTAAGGCAGTCCTGGGGGGGGGTTCACCTCAGGTAAATACTGCGCTTTATGTCTCTGTCACATAATGTTAGCTTAGTATGTATGCAAAGTACGATATGAAACATTAAAAGATGTGACATGTTAGTCATTATTTCTAGTAAATAAACAATGTATAAATGTTGGCCCACCAACCCGTTATGAGAGCCAATCTGCACCGCCCAACCAACAAAATGAACATTCCATTCACAAGTTCATAATGTGATGGACATTTACTGAAATGATCTCAAGTGGGTTTGCATTTTCCATCTTATGTGACATTATTATGGCATTCTATCATAATGTCGCACCCTCCACACCCCTACTTCCAACGTCCATGCAGATGAATTCTTCCAAACGGTTTGTTTTATTGTTGAATAGCCGCAACTAACGCTTCATTAAAGACATAAACTCTGTGTCTCTTTCCTTCTCTCTCACACTTATGTCCCTCTTCCCCTTGAAAAAAAGTTGAGTAACTGTTTCATGCATAAGTTATCAATAGAAAAAGTGTTTTTTTTTAATTGTAAAAAAATCATGCCAATAATTTTTCATTTCAATGGCATTTTTTTAGGAGTTACATATCTGTCCACTCCAGAGGACGCCATGCATTAATGATATAAAAAGTGACTGAACATACTGTAGGTCTGAAAAAAGACATGTTTTTCAAACTTTTACCAAGAGGAAATGGTATGAATAGACATCAGAATATTAAATAAGAAAAAAGGATGTTTTTTCAAACGTTTTTTTCAGTTCCATTGAATCACTTTTTATACCGTTGGTGTGTGGTGTCCACTGCAGTGGACGGATACATTATACCCTTTGGTGAATAACGTCCACTGGAGTGGACAGATGTATTTTCACAGAATTGTTTTTACAAAAAACTATTATTTTCTGAAACGAAAATCATTTAACAGTTATTCTTGAGTTACTTGGTGCGTCTCCTCTTCCCTCTGCCATTCTGGATTTATGATCCAACATCTTCAAATGACAAAGAGATACAAAGATAATAATCAGATGGAACTGTAGACAATGCTGTGGGGATCCAGCAGCTGTTGTTTGGGACATGGTACTATAACTATACTGGTTCAAAAGGGCTTCCAGATACCTGTTCACTGTAGTGGACACCATGCATGAAAGGGTTAAGGAGCGCATTTCTCCTTATGAAAGTAACACCAGCGATTGTCCGACTAATGAGAATTTGGTTGGATGAGGGCATATCAACCAACCGATCAGAATGCGTCAGCCCCAGGACCACGAGTTAGATTCACTCGGTACTCCGTGGTCAGAGATGGTCACCTAGGTGGAGGTGGTTCTATGGAACAGCAACCCCACAGGACGTCTGCGCGTGCCTCAAAGAGAAGACTGACTGTGACCCTTGTTGCAATCAGAGCATGTGTATTTAAAAAAAACCCTGACCCACGCATCACGACAGGTCACAGTATATTGGCACAAATATTACACGGATAGGTCAAATAGCTAAACAGCCTATTAACACACCGATGCATTTCATCAAACAACAAGCACGTCAGCCTGTCTATGAGGGAACAAGTCCTCATCAATAACGGTTTAAAGGTACCCATCACATACAGAAGAGCGCAATCATTTTGCCGTATAATTAAAGTGAATTAGTGATGAGTCATCCTCATGCATGATTCATACATCCATAATTGCCTAATTTTACACATGATCTATGATGATGAAATGTATGGAAAAAAAATAGCATCAATATTTTAGAGACCCCAAGAATTTCACAAATCATGTTTTCAGGGGAGCTCATGGTTTTATTAAGAGGAGCCAAGCTCCCCCTGGCTCCCCAAGATGCACCATGTCACCTTTAAAGCACCATTCAGTTGCCCATATGTACAATGTAACAGGTTTCGACTTTGGTAATCATTCCTGCTGTTCATGTTGTCCCTTCCTAATATGCTTTCAATGTAAGATATGGCGGACAGCTTGACTTCATCAAGTGAGTATCTTCCAGAGTTACAGTTTATTCCCAGAAATTCCCTATTATTCAGTAACTTGTACTGGTTTACATAGGCTCCCTATAACCCCCATTCTAAAGCTTAACTTTTACTATTTATAGCTCAGTCTTGATAACTGACTATGAATGCAACATATATGTTTCTTACATCCACAACACATATTTAGGAGTTATTACAGTATAAACCAAACTGAGAAAAAAGGTTGGATGTTTGAGAATAAGACTTCTAACCCTCATTTACCCAGGTAACCTAAGTTCACAGAGATCTCTTTGTTCAGCACTGCTTTCCATTCATACAGTTACACCCATTCACACCTCGGCGAGATGCCCTGTACAGCCACAGTCATCATGTGTGCTGGTGAAAATTCTTAGGGCAATGTGTGGTAGTGTCTTCCTCATGGGCATCTAGATTTTTTTTTTTAACACTTTTGGATCAATCCAGAGAATATCTGGTTACAAGCCTACTAACCTTTACACCAGTGATACCTCTGGCTTGCTGTACAAAAGCAAAGAGACATTTACAGCCTGTACTGTGGGATGCCAGGTGTGCACGGTTTATAGAATGAAAGGAGACGGGTTACTAGAGGCTCATAAATTGGTTGGAGGAAAATGGTAATTGAGTATGTTAGAATAAAATCTGTCGACAGTTTGAATGGGAATAATCAAACATACATAAAGTACATATGAATGCTATAATTTATTTCTCACATTTTAGTGAAATGCCTTACTTCTTTTCTGCGTTCGTTCATGGTAAATATTGAGAATATAGAATATTAGAGCTGGAGTGTGGGACGTTCACATATAAATAAACGTCTGTTACATTCAAGCCCTTGCCAAACAAGTTTAACACAATTCTAATTAAGGCTACCGCCCCCCAGGAAAGCTCTCTGTACTTCCGCGATACCGGGGTTGTGGTGCTTGGTGTCTGTGGCGACTTTCCCGCGCTGGCGTACGTATGCTGTCAGGTGAGAATGCCGGATCTCCCACGCATCCAGGGCGCACTCTTCAAGTCGTCCCGTGCAATTTTTTTCTTTTAATCCTTCATCTGAATGCCAAGGTTTTTTTTTTTTATCTGGAGCATCCACTCCAGAAATGTAGCTTCCACCGTCGCTATGGTCTCTCTCAATGGTAATTACTCTCACTGCCAGAGGGGAGAGATAAAAGTTCCGCATTCCAGCTTTAAGAAGACAGGGCCTAAAATCAGTTTGACTTGTATGCCGAATAAAAGTGTGAATGGCTACGCTGAACATCCCGCAAAAAATGAACAAAGGGCAGCTCAAATATACTGTTAGAGAGGAAGCAAGGGTGAGTTATATTTTTATTCCTCCATGGAAAAGCAATTTAAGATATTCATATGAAATAACTTAATTCCCAAGGTGGGCCTGCAACAGAGAGCAGTTTCCTTTCCCAGCTAATGGAAATGCTGCAAGAAGGGCTGTTTCCATCTTTTTGGGGGCCTTATGCAAAATGTTGTTTGGGGGCCCCTATTTTGTGAAACTTGTTGGTCAGTAGTAGGAGAAGATAGACCTGGTGCCTGTGAGTCTGCAGGTGGAGAAGGTGTACCTGGTGCTTGTCGGTCAATAGGTTGTGAAGATCGCCCTGGTGCTTGTCAGTCAAATGTAGGAGAAGATGGACTTGGTGGTCGGGAGTCCGCAAGTGGAGAAGACGGACCTGGTGCTTGTTGGTCAGCAGGTGGTGACGATGGACCTGGTGCTTGTTGGTCAGCAGGTGGTGACGATGGACCTGGTGCTTGTTGGTCAGCAGGTGGTGATGATGGACCTGGTGCTTGTTGGTCAGCAGGTGGTGATGATGGACGATCAGTAACCGTTCAGGCAGAGAGTGGTACTGCAGCACGATATGCATATGATCATACATTCAGATGAAGTTCTGTGAGAAGTTGATGAAGGAAAAGATGCTAAAATAAGGAAGGCACCACAGTAACTGCAGAAAGCACTGTGTTGTGTAGATATGGTGTGAGTGAAAAGAATGTCACTCTCGCCGGACTTCTTTTCCCTTCTGTCCATTTAACATTGATGAAACCACGACGGTGTACGGTGAGAAGAGGGGTGAATACCTAGATAGAATTAAAATACTTTAACACGTGCACTTTCATGGATTATGCGTTTTTCCGAATTATAGGAGACGCTTGGACAGATTCCGAAAAAGATAGTGAATGTACTTTTATCGTTACATTTTGTCGGTGATTAGAGCAGCATTGTCATTTTCCTTGTTTTTTTGAGTTTTGCTGACACGGAGACCATCTCAGAGTGGGACTCTGCACCTTGGGAACGGAGAGGTAGAGAGGCTTGGCTCTAACATATTTAACACACACACACACACACACACACACACCTTTCAATGGTAACGTAATGGCACGGACAGGTGCGCTATTTTATGAAAGAAAACATACTGATACGTCCCATAGTGGCCGTTAGTAGACATGGCCGCGCTGTTGTGTGTATTTTGATGTGCTATAGACGTGCATCAATGTCCACAAATCCGAGCCAGGTAGTCGCAGTTTTCTACAGAACTGCTGATCCACATAAGTTCACGCGGGGTACTGCACACACAGAGGAAATACGGCTCTTATTAAAATACTGTCATTGTTAAAGTACCAATACTAATAAAATGGGGAATCATAATTGGTATGTTTGCGGTACCTTTCTGGCATCGATGCACCATGCAACACTAGTTTATTTGCAAGCAAGTAAATAAAAATAACTTTCTAGCTAGCCAGCAAACTAAACCCCACTTGTTAGCCTAGCTGTGTGCACACCAGCAGCACAGGCACACTGGCTGACTTAAAGGTGAAATACACTCCATAAAATATGGTAAAAGTGGTAAATGAAGAAAGACTGCACTGATCTGAGTTCTCAGTTTCTTTGAAAAAAACGGAATGAATGAAAGATAATACTTCACCAATGCTGTGTCCCTGCGATGTACAATAGCTAACGCTCACTAGCCAGCTGTCAGCGGATATCAGGTCAATGTCTAGAAGCACAAACAGTAGGAGCAGGTGAACCCCTGAGCAGACTCTTAGTTTGTGCCCTGCAATGGATTATTTAAGTGGATGTCTCCGCTCTGCTTGATCGAAGCATCAGATACCAACATTCTATAGAAGCAAAGATTGAACCCAATTTTCAAAAAAAGTGTCAAGCCAATCCCTGCAGCACGGTATTGCATTTAAATAATTTGTGTCGATCTATAATGTTATGGCTCTCGAAGTCACCCATTAAAATGAATACAAATTCATGAAAGTATTAACCATTTGCGAAAAGTATACATATGTAAGCTACTGCGATATTGGACTGACAGCGCTCAACAGAGATGTAAAAAGAGTCACTGGGCTTTGGCTGCAGCCAATTTTCCAGAAGGAACCTTTATTCCGCAGTGATATTGTTCAGAAAACAGCCACTTGGATAAAGCAGATTTTTTATTGTGCTTATACAACTGCAGAGGATATTTGTCTTTCCTCAGTATAGTTGAAAAGGACCGCAAACAGAGCCACAGACTGTGGCGCAACAGTACTCTCAGTTATCTTTGTGTGACAGCAGCAGTGTTATTACGATCACGGCCAGGGCTGTACTATAAGTGAGTGAACAGTTTCATGATTGCACACTGTGGTCATCTGATATGACAAACCAAGAGGGGAGCTTACTATCCACATTCTGCTTGGTGTCACAATCAGGAAATGTGCGATGGGAGTGTTGAATAAGAGGTACACAAAGTCTCAGTCAGATTAGAGAAATGAATCAAGAGGCGGCGAGGAAAGCAAAGAAGGATCTATACTTCAGAATGTCTCACAGTCAGCTACTTGAGGATGCACCAGGCAAGATTTTTGACATAAAACCACATCTGTCTACTACAGATCTATCAGTCCAGAACTGCACGGGAACACTGAAGAGCCCATTCTCTCTAAGTTCATCACTTACTCCACCCACATGATGTTTGACAGCTGCAATCACTGTCTAGCGGAAATTGTATTGACAGTGTTGAATATTTTCAAATCAATCAATTTTGTGTATGCTGTGTACAATTTATTGACACTCTTTAAATAGTTAAATAGATTTTTAGATTCAAACAGTCAGCACGGGCATTTATTACCATATTGTAGGCTCAGGTTTCACTGTAGAGTCGGAGACAATAGTAAAGTTCACGCATTAACCAGGTTTATTAAAGCACACAACAGAGAAGATGTGAAATGATTTCTCACGCTGATCTCCCTCTCCTGTTTCTGTCACACACAGACAGCACATGCAGACTGTGACACGGTAGTCTACTGGTTTCTTCATTAGCATTACAGTGAGCTATTTGAAGCTCTTAATGGGCCATCGGCCGTCTATATCCACAGGTCTCCCTCTCAGTGTAAAGCCGGTGTTCTCTGAGACAGCGTGGACTGCGGGGGTGTTTAAAACACTGCGTGCAAACAGATCAGAGCAGATAATCAGCTGCAGTTGAAGAACCAGTCAGTCCGCTTCCTCTGATCCTCTGTTTTTTTAAGCTTCTTTTCACCTGACAGCAGGCCATCATCAGAATTTGACATACAATACTTCTACAGCAAGCAATAATTGTGTCAAGATAATGCTGCAACAGTTGCATTCCCTGCAACTTTTAAAGAAACAAAGTTGAATTAAATGTTCAATGTTCTGTATGTCCTTTTGTCCAAAATAATTTAATTTAAAAACAACAAAACATACAGTAAAATTTACCTTATACAGTAAAAGCAACGTTATTCAGTCTTCTTAGACAGGAGAAAAGTAAGCAGAAAAAAGGCCATTCCCTAACAATCATTTAGCCACTACATGATACAACAAACTGCAAACCCTTAAAATGTTTGTGCATCATGTTATGTCTAAATGATGCCTTACCTTACAGTTCACAGGTTCACATACAACACTGAATGCTTTATCCATAAAAATCATGATCTTATATAAATTATTAGCCTCATGGGAAATACCAAACAATAAATCTAACAATGCCAATGTCTCCCAAATTGATCTGTGCAACAAAAAAAAAACAATAATTTCATTATGGACACTAACTTTGGTCTGTCCCACTGCGACCCATATGTTTAAAAAAAAAAAAGGGGTCTAATATTTTTTATAATTTTTTTTTCTTTTTTACATAATTTTATAATTTGGGATGTTATAATTTGGGATGTCACAACAATTTTTCTCTCAGTAGCGTTATTTATTTATGTTTTATTACACGTCCCTTGTAGTGGACATCGGGTCAATCTTTTCAACAAAAACTACATTACAAGGTATAATTTGGTAATTATAAAATAATACGTTGCCTTTTTAATCCGTTCTCATTTGATGAACATTTTAAAGAAGGAATTTGGTTGAAAATGAGAAGAAGCATGTCCCACTGTCCCCCAGAAAGATCATGGGTTAAAAATAAGGTCTGTCAAGCAATTAAAAAATGACTCTAGTTAATTACATGCTATGTGATGAATTCATCTAAATGAATAGCATATTTCAATATTTGCCTAGAAAAGCCCCCAAATTGAGATAATTCAACTAAAAACTTACATTACCGTCGCACATGGCACAAGTATAGAATAGACGTATCAAAAGGGGGCATTGGAAATAAATACATTGTTTTTATTTTTTTAATCACTTGGTGTTAGGGCTCTTTGTCATTTAGTAATGAAGAGCGCTGCTCTCAGAGGCAGAGCCGACCGGCTGAACCCCTGTCAGTGTGGCAGAATCATAAGCAAAATGCAACGTGGGATAATTTGGTAATATATGTAGTGCAATTCAACACGCCGCGATCAATTCAATGTAAACATAAAATAATATTACATGCATTTCATTCATTTGTGTCATTTTGTTTTGGAAACGCGTCGTTATTCATATTTAAATTACTTTTTACGTTACATCTTTCTCAGTTTTCTTAGACCGAGCAGCAGACACACAGATGAAACAGGAAGATGTATTTGTTATCCAGAGGTCCTGGAATCAGAGGCCCCCTGGATGTATTTGAGACTTGTAAGTTTAGGCTTTGTAATCCCTGGGATATAGTAGTTAACTCTCCAGGGTGTTTCCCTACCTGCAGCTCAGTGCATGCTATGATAGGATCCAGCCTCACTGTGAACCTGAACAGGGATAAGAGGATAGTGGATGGAAGGAGAGGAAAGGAGGCTGGAAGAAAGGAAAACATCTTTATCCCGGGAGAGCATTTCAGTTCACTCATGGACAGAAAAAAAGGCTGCTATTGAAATAATGTTAATACTGTTAAAACTAATAAGTACAACAAGATAATAAGAAATAGAAAAAGCAGTGACCTGTGAATGCAATTCAGCTCTAGCTGCTGGTCGATCCAAAGACAACGTACACTTGTATTCCTTCAGATGAACTTTAAACTTTTACATTAACAAGTCCATTTCTTGCAATGAAGACATGTGTTGGATGTAACATATACGAGAACAATGACGAAAACACAAAAACTGTCCAACATCGCCGCTTTTTCGCTGCAGTTATGTGATGCACAATTTAATAGTCTAAGTCAGAATCACAGTGGGCGATGGACGAATGTATGGGGAATGATACGTGACACAATCCATCCACAAGCCATCCAGGAGCAAAGTCAAAGAAAAGCAAAACACATGGGGAATTAATAAATTCAGCCATGACACACACAAAAAAAAAACTCTCCAAATGTGGGTGTACAGCAGAGATGTTTCATGATGTCATGTCTTTTTCTTTCTTTCCTTCTTTCGGTCTCGTGTTAATTGCTTGCATTTTGCATCCGTCAGAAGCCTGTGCAGGCCGAGCTGGTGGAGAATTTTCTCCTGGCACAGCTCCTTCGGTCACTCAGACTCGTAATGTCAACATCCTCAGCAATTATTCATTGTGCTTCCAGAAAGCTCTGAGGCAGACTGTGTTTGGATAAGTAAAAAAAAAAACACACCACCATCGGCTTGTCTGACTTGGCTGTTTTATCATTGCTGTTTTTTCGGTTATAATTTGAATGATTTCTAAGTTGGTTCTTGTTTTTTCTTTTTTTTGCGCGGCAGCACATTTTCACACATCCACTCCCTACACTACTGACGTTACAGATTCCTCTAGTCTGTATGTCGGGTACTCTATTGATTATTTTGTGGTAAATAAATTACTTTATTAGTTAGTATACACGTCTCCTGTTTTTGTCCCAGTCTAAGAGTCTCTTTTTTTTAAACCTTGCCTGGCAGCTGGTTTCTCACAATATCACGAGATCCCTTGAAAATTCCTCTCGTCAGGCTTCAGGAGCTACCGGCAGCTACAGACGGGGTCTCGGTGTGCTCGTTCTAAACAATGGATGCTGCAACAGCGTCAGTCGTATCAGAAATGGAGAGTATTTCTTAATTGAAAGAAGAGCAAAGAACAGTATGGAAGTCTTTAGAAAAGATGTTTCTCCCCCCCGATTGGCTTTGTCAAAAGTTTGCATGTGCAAAGTTTTATTTTGAAAGTGCCTGTCGTTTTCTCATGTAGGGTTACAAACCTATATTCTCTAAACACTCTCAGTCGTGTTTTTTTTTTTATAATATCTTTTTCTTCTTTTTGATTCTTTTATTAAATCACGTTTCATGCAGGACTTCAGAACCGGCGGGTACAACAGGTATTATGAACATCACCACATCAACCTGAAGATGTATAAATAACGAAAATTCCACCGCTGTTAAGGCCCACAAATACACATATTAAAACGAATTGAGAGACTGCACAGTTTGATCAACACCACAAATGAATGTTTCCCGTTAAGCAACATGTGTAATGTCCGTGCTCTCGTCAATTGCAACAGAAAATGCAGTAAAGGATCCTTAATCCTTAATGTGCCTGTCCAAATCTCCAGCAAAATCTAAAACCCTCTCTGCCTGTTTCTTGTCGGACATTGGCAAAAGCTCGTCGCGGCACACAATTTCTGCTGCCGTCAGCGCGCACGTCTTCATGAACTCACCCTTAGACTGGGGCTTTGATGCTGACGCTATTTTGTTAGCAATAAGGTGGCTAGCTTTTACAGCTGCATCGCTGATCTCAGTAAAAACAGACCATCGTTTTCTCACACCTGCCAACAATTCATTTAATTTCTGTTTCTGTCCTTGCCAAGTTCATGTCCATGATGAGTCTGATAGTGGCGGCAAATATTATATTCCTTGATCATTCAAAAGGTATTATGAACACACCAAGCACTCTGGCTTCCCATTTACCCCCACTTTGGTGCATATTTGATTATTTGGGGGCGGCACTATTACATGCTAGTACGCTTTATGGACTACATTAACAACTTTAAAACATTTATTGAATACATCATCAGTCAGGGGGAACCTTCTGTGTCAAGAACACCGTTTACCTTCAGCTCTGTGGCGAGTAAAAAGCGCTTTTTAATGCTGTTCATTGGTTAAATATTTATAATTTACTGATAAAATGCAATTAATTGGCACACAATGTGTTTGCACCTTCCAACACATGGATACAATAACAGGACATACGCTATATCAAAAGGCCTCTAAAATGAAAAGAGAATATGTAGCAACAGACAGTATTTTATGGTTTGGGCACCTCATGCACGGAGCTTCCATTGTGAGACTGTCGGGTCAACAGATTTTGGTTACGCTTGTCTGCGAGACCATTCCAGGATTTCATTATGATCACCATAGTGTACATGTAACGCACTTTGAGATATTTATCTCAGATTTAAGGTGCTTCTTTACAAAAAATGTATTGAATAAATGGAGAGGAGCTAGAGAGCAGATAAGCATTTCTCTTGGTTTCCATGGGAGGGTTACATATCTGAATTGATTGATTGATTGGGTTAAATGAAGTTATATGTTTGCAGATCGACTTATCTATACAAATAGCTTCAATATCTTGACAACATATTATAATAGAATCATCTTTTTTTTTTCCCCCAGCTTAATTTCAATATATCAAAATAGTATGAGTGTGCATACCAAGTGAAGCAGGCTATAAATGTGGAACATAGATGATAATTACTAAAAGGTCAAATCTTGATGTAGTCCTCACTCCAACACCTGGTGTTGAGCAATGTTGATTCCTGAATGATATTTCAATCCTATCCCATGTATTTGAGGATTATGGTGATATTATCAACCCATTTGGTTGAAATGTTCAATTATGACAAAATGCAAACTATTTTCTTTTTAAAATGCAGATTAATTATGGTACTAAGAACTGTGGAGCTGTCTGACTCATTTGCATGCAAATTACTTGAATGCAAATAAATGCTGTTGATTAGATCAATACTTGCAGAAATAAAAAAGTTGTTTGTTTTGTATTGTTTTTTTGACGTTTTACCGGTGATATTGTTTCACAAAATAGTAGCAATAACAATACAAATAGCATCAGTAGGATATTGATTGTTTAAAATAGTGCTGGCTCGTTTTTCTTCCTCCTTAGTTTCACAAATAATTTGTGTTGTCCTTATTGGTTTCTGATCTGCTCTTGTTTGTCATGCAATCAATCAATCAATACAATCAACAATCAATTTCATCCCATGCAAATGTTTCCTTCCAGCTTCCCAACAATATGTGCTGAAAAAAGATTAGATATAATATACAAGTCATTACCATCCCATACGGTTCTTATGCAATGGAAATGTGGAAAAGACTGGAGATATTTCTTGTCCGCTTAGAAACCTTTAGCTATGAGCCAGAAAGCTAACGTAATACGAGCAAGAGTCAAAGTCAGAAAAAAATTGTACACTTTACAAACAGTAAACTAAATGCAACAGTTTGTTTAATGACAAAACTAGCATTTCATTGTGCCCAAGTCAATATCAATATTTTCCCGCAGCCTGAAGTAGCGAGTTGAATAGCCAACGGGTGATGATCAATCGCTTACGTGGTACAAAGTATCAGTAAGTTCAGAGTATGAGGGTGTTGCTCTGGCATCAGCCGGAAATGGACCCAAAAGCATGACCCACAGACAAAAGGGGCAAAAGTGAAAGTCTTTACTGGAAAAAAAGGCAACAACCAGAATAGAACTGTCCAAAAATATCTGTACTGAGTGACAGAAAACTTGACTGAACATACGTCAAGTGACCAGGCAAGAACATACGTAAACTCCAACGAGTGTAACACTTCAGAGATTTCTTGAACGCTTCACTGAACAGATAAGACGAACTGACGAGGGGAGGAGGGTAAATAGGGACAGGTGAAACTAATCAGGGCGGGTGATCAGGGCAGGAGATCAGGGCAGGTGATCAATGGGCAGGTGATCAGGGCGGGTGATCAGGGCAGGTGATCACACAGGCGGGAAACACACGAGGGCAGGAAGTGAAGAATCTGAAACGAGAGACAAAGGGTGATAATACCAAAATTTAACAGGAAGACAACAAAAGACAGAAAAACAAGGAGAACACAATTCGAACAAGGGACCGGGACATGACACAGAGGGACAGCGTAAGGTTGCGTCTTGCAGCTTGTGCGTTACAGTCTCTATCCAATGGTGTTCAGAGGATGATGTTGATCTCATCTCTCACGTCTTCTATTTTATTTATCTCTCTCGACGTAAACTCCTGGGGCCGTTTCTCCATTTTTCTTTTCAATTTCTCTTTCTTCTGCTCCATCCCAGTCATAACAGTTGTCATATTCTCCGAATAGGTTAAACAAAACGTTGTAGTCACCCGTTATTGAAATAAGATTTCAGCTTTAGCTTGCAATAAATTGTAAACGGAGGCTTTGACTGCATCCCTGTTGTTACTAATTTTGAGATGCAGCCAGTGCATTCATTTAGAACGGTGAATAGACAGTACACTGGAACTACTTAGCAGGTGTCCATTATCAGTAATTAATGGACACCCTGCAGCCGTTTAGAATCGAGCATCCACCCAAACCATGGTATAAGGTAATATTATGCACAGGAAATTGTTTTGGCATCTCAAGTGAATGCATTCAGAACTGCGTGGACAAGCATTGATGTTGTACACATGAACTAAATCCAGTGATGTTGGCTAAAATCACATTATCCACAAGTCACTAGTGGAGTGGTTGGTGAAACCCGTTGTGAGGGACCGAGCTGGCAGGCATGAAGAATCAATTAGTCTGTTGTAGCAGAAACGGCCTAAATAATACCAAATGATGTAACATTAAATAATAAGCCTCGAGGGCCTCCAAAAATATGCATCGTAAACACATAAATTGGTACAAAAGATGAAGGAAACCGATTGCACTCAACTCCAGCAATAATTCGTTTTATATTAAAGGTTAACAATTACAAATTCAGAGCACTTATATAGCACCAAACAACTATTTGCTTTGCAAATATAGTAAGTTGGAAACGCTATATGTTTAGTTTTTATTTAAACAGGCACCCAAACATTTTCTATTGATAATTGAATATTTCTAACACACTTTACTGAACACTTTAGCTGCATCTGTTACGTTGGCACCGTGGCTTTCTTATATAGGGCGCGGTGCGGTTGTACCTTTTTGTGTGTTTTTAGAGACGATGGATGTCTTCTGTGATTATTTATCCGTGTTGAAAGGAGATTCTGTTGCTGTTAGCCGTCAGCTGAAGAGTCTCAAATTAATTATGCATCCCGTGATGCATTGCGTGAAGTCTGTTGACGAATCAGAAGTGAGTGATTAATTATATAATTAATATAATATCTCATATTCATATAATGAATAGTTTATAACTATTCTATGCAATGACATGACGTCGTGAGGAACGAAGCCTCGCAGATTGTAGAGAGTCATTTATTTATTCGGTAGAGCGCAGTTTGGAGACCAAACAGCTGATGATTTTCATTTCATTATTAGTATATTTTAAATAAAAATGAAAATTTTACATTGATCATTCTTATATTTGTACGTGTATTGTTCATTTGGGCAGAGGGTGTGTTTTACGGACAATTATCCATCCCAAAGCAAGTTATCTACAGTAATAAGCAAAATGTGTGAACAGTGAACACAGCGTGGGGTCTGCATACAGGGAGAGTTCCAGTGGTCAAGAAATCTCAACCATTGTCCTCATACCCTGTGTGAAACATGATATATGTGATCTGAATGAATGAAGATGAATCGAGTCAGAAATTATGTGAAACTTTTATCACAAACATGAAACTTGACTAAGACAGTAGAAAGAATCTGTCCTCTGAGAGTCTGGTGATGAAATAAAGTGACACAAATATGTTGCTGCAAGGGAATTTAGTGTTGTTGGTCCCCCAACTTTATGCCTCTGTCCCGCATAGAGAACAAAAATAAATAAATAAAAATAAAAACTTGTAAAATGCCATGGCACATGCAAGCTTTGATCCTACAAGAGTAGCCAAATGTGTTGGTGAGCGACAGAGAGAGAGCGACAGAGAGACAGAGGGAGAGTGACAGAAAGAGAGCGACAGAGAGAGCAGAGAGAGAGCGAGCGACAGAGAGAGAGAGAGAGAGAGCAGAGAGAGAGAGAGCGAGAGAGAGAGAGCGACAGAGAGAGAGCGACAGTGGGTGGATGCGCACTGAGCAGAGCAGGAGTCAGCAATAAAGTTGTCCCCTGTTATTAAATGTACAGGGTCAAAAACAAACTTCTAAAATGAATCTGGTGCCTATAATTATGAGGGAAATACAATACTAGCAAGCGGAGCACAGATACCCACCCCGCTCACAGTTATGAGGAAACACCAGCTCATGTTTTTATTATTATAAAAAAATATATTTGTACGAAATAAACATTCGTAAATCCCACTATTGGTGCTTTACTGAATACTGTATCCGGATTTGCCGCCAACCCTAGTAGATGAAAGGTAAATCACTGAAGCACATCTTGGCTTAATGCATTAACTTGGGGAAGCACAGGGAGATGAGCATCTGAGAGGTTGGGAAGCACTAGGGGATTTTTTTTATTAAGCAATTCCATATCATAACTAGGGGCAGCATGCAGCTACTATACAGCGTGGAGAAGTGTGGGGATCCGATGCCTTGCTCCAAGTACCAAGTCCGCACTCTGTATTTGGTCCGTTCGGGGACTAAAACCGGCGACCCCGTTTCCCAACCCGAGTCCCTACAGACTGAGCTACTGCCGCCCTAAACTACCTTTCAGTAATCTATAGCATCAACCGCTCTGTCACAGGATCATGTTGAGAATGTTACAATTGCAACAGACTCATTTCTTCCTGTTATCGTATTTGTAAATAGTTACAAAGTTCCTGTGTGATCAGCCAACTTGCCCCACTGTGATCTTGACTCCACCTCCTGTCCTGTCATATGTGTGTGTGTGTGTGTGTGTGTGTGTGTGTGTGTGTGTGTGTGTGT
>CALSBV010010655.1:8765903-8776207 GCA_943590825.1 Bovichtus diacanthus
GTGTGTGTGTGTGTGTGTGTGTGTGTGTGTGTGTGTGTGTGTGTGTGCCAGATTATGGCTAAATGTGCATGCATGCCAAAATGTGTTTCATTACATGAAATGTCTTCGGCATACCATGTCAGCATTTTAAAGATAGAGTAAAGAACACACCTATAAGCTGTGCACTATAGAAAAGGTTGGAAGCGAAGCAGTAGATGAATTCTATACAAACCTCCATCTGATCTAAACACAGACAGCTTCCGCCTGTCTCTCTCAACCAAAACAAATTCTAACCTTTTGGGAATCACCGTAAGAAATTCTGCTTGTTGTGAAAAGTCTGCTGCTGCTTTATACCGTTCTGTTGGTCGCCCCAGTTTTTCAGAGCTGGAAAAGGCCATTTGAACCATCTGTGGACTATATGCCAGGCACACACAGGAGCAGATTGACAGTTGTCCTGTGCAATATATCTCAGTCAATCTGCGATCCGCTCACAAAATGTCAACAGTTTGACTTCACCAAATGAATAAATGATCACAGAGAAATCATTAAACTATAAAGTTGCACTGGGTGGAGGAGGAAGGGAACGCTCCTTCGGGATAAAAAAAAACAAAAACAAAAGCCAAAAGATTGCAAGGTTGGAGCAGAAATCCATACACTACACTGGGTCAGTCTGTGTGCCCTTGGGCTCCGCTTTTACCCATGCTGAATTTCGAAAATGAATTCCACATGACGGTATGCTTACAGCGCATAGTGATACAGAAAGATTGTGCTTTGAATTGTCCTGGGTCTTCTTTTAAGGATATGGATCCATGGATCCATCTTCTGTGGTGGGGAATAATGAATCCTTTGTGTATTTTTGGTTGGCCTAAAAGTCTGGCCGATTTTAAATCGACAGGTGCAACAATTTCAGACGGAACATCAGGCTACCAAAGACAATCAATATATCAGAAGACAAAGATCCTTATAAAAATTAGATCCATTATATATATATATATATATATATATAAATAAACAAGGTAAAGAAGGGCATCACCCATGGCAACATGAGAAACATCCAGCCTGATGGTGAATATGTCGCTCATAGAATATCAATGAGAGAAAAGTCCTCATTAAGACCATTTGGCTAAAGTGTTTGTCGCTTACAAATTCAAACAACTTCCTGTTGTTAGATCCACCCTGTGCTGTTTACTTGATTTAAGTGCACTGAAATTCAGTTTACAAGATGCTATTTCCTCTTAGTTTAATCCTCCAAATGACACATAATATGTCTGAACATTACTGAGCCAATTCAGAATTGTCTTTTTTTTTTTTTATATGAATAAATGAAATACAGTCACATAATTGAAATGTACCCAAATGAGTTTGCTTGTTTCCTTGTGGGGATATTTACTCCACAATCGCATTGTCTCATTATCACCGCTTTGATGTAATTAGCGGATGGCTCAGGTGTCAGCGTTCAAAAGCTCGTTGATTTTCCTATTCGAGCAGATTATTCCCGTATCCACGGTGAAAGTGGGAAAAGAGTGGAAAGGTATGGAAAACAAGTGTCCATGGCGATTAAATTAATCAACAGAGGGGAAAGGGCGAGAGAGGGAGAACGGGAATGGAAGAGGAATAGAGAGGAAGACAAAATACAATTCTCCACTGAGTGACACTTCAATTAGCCCGCTGTCCTCCCCGGCTCTAATAGTCAGAGGGTGAACGATGCAGTGACAAGGCAGGTCATTAAAACATCTTTAAAACTCCTAAGGTTTACTCAAGGCCAGTGATTAAAGATCTGTTCCCTGACAGGTTGCCAGACCTTGTTCCCATCTCCCCCAAGAAATAAAAGCAATTTCATTCTAATAACAAAGGCCAAGTGATTGCACACATAAGGAAGAGGAGGGGGGTGGGGGAGGTCTCAGTGCTGTGAGTCGGACACTTGAGTACATGTTCGAAGGCAAAATACTGAGTAAAAAGGCAGGTCAATACTGCTCTCCTGCTTCTTCCCACACACCTCTTATAATTTAGTTATCATAGAGCGAAGACATCTTGATTAAAGTCCACATTATCTCTGTAGGTCCATGCATTTGGGATTACATTGGTATTCGGAGCAGACTTCTGCCTTCTTCTCAACTAAGCAAGTGGAAATATGCCAGAGCTGAAATATGACCGTGAAGGGACAGAGACTAAACCCATAGAAACTCAGCAAACCTCTTTTTTTCATTATGTCTTTATTAATTAAAACGCCCTTTTGAGAGTGAATGTAGTGATAGAAATGTGGTTAATCAAGGGTATGAAGTCATGAATGGATGTCACAAAAAAAACAAAAACAAATTCTTTGAGAAACGGGAAAACAAAAAGCAGTGAATCCAACTACATCAGGCATAGGTTGTAAAGCAATCCGTTGTGAAATGTTGCGTGCATGATGTTTGATCCATTCAAAATCCTTCAAAATTAATGAATTCCAGTCAGCAGGACACATCTTCCATTTTTTAAAGAAGAGGACAAAGGTGTTTCTCTGCTGTACTACCTTGTGACTATTTGGAAATTGAAAGTTTTACATGATGGGATAAAAAAAATTACCTGAAAGCATTATCGTGAATGCGTACACGCGTGCATGGGGGGGGGGGAGACATAAGGACATAGTAAGAAACAGAATTTATGAACACAATGTGCATTCAAAGATGAGCAAAATTAAGATTCTTTTTTTATATCTGGCAGTTTTTGCACATGGGTTGTGTAAAAAGGCAATATTAATCATATCGGAACTTTCTTTTTTCCCCTGTTGGAGGGCAGGGTAAGAAATTGGCTCACCAAATTCAATAAAAATGAAAAAAATTCCACTTCTTCATTTGTGCAGTCAGTGAAAAGTGAGTGCAGATCTGACTATTTTTTCTTTTAGAAACAATACAAGTGACAGTTTGGCTTGGTCTTGGTCAGGATTTGCCAGAAGTAACTTGCTATTTACTGCTTCAAAACAAGAATTTGCTGGTAATCTATGATGGGAGCTTGCATCAATTGGAATCCCGGATGCTGCATTAATTATTGGAATTGTTTGTATTCCAGTTGCCGCACAACTCCAAAACATGGTCATTTCTGGCACATACTTGTCAAAGTGGACATTTCAAATTTGACTTCGAAATGGTAAATGCTAAATTGACTGCACTGTACATAGCACTTTTCTACCTTAGTGGACACAGCGCTTTACAATTTCACAGACACACTCACACAGTAATGGCAGGGGGTCGCCATGCAAAGTGCATGGGAGCAAATCAGTGTTCAGTGTACATCAAGTAGACTGGGGCAACTGGGAATCAAACTGCCAACCCTGCACATAATTGACAACACGCAGCCAAAATCTTAAACCAATTTGGATCTTTCTCCAGACTGCACTATCTACATTGATAACGTGTTCCCGACACAAAGCAAATCACACCAATTCAGGTATTCATTACCATGACAATCAATTATGTTACTTCAGTGTGGAAAGCAAAAATTCCACAAAAATAGTTTGATGAAGTTGGTGGCTGAACCCTGGCGAAATGCTGACGTGAGGTACATTTTTACCATTTCCAATGGTGCACGCCATGCAAAGTCTAAATTATTTTGAGCTGATGGTGATGACACTTTATTGTAAGTAAACCTGTTGCTGCATTGGAGCAAAAAATAAATAATCTTTTATTTGTTCATCTTTGTTCACACTGCATAAAATAGAGATGCCCTATCGTGTCGCACTTTGGGCAATAGCTTCTAGTCATTTGACTGTGAACACGAAGGCTTTCAGTGGCTGACAGTTCACATTTATACGGTTTGAGGTCCTCTGTGTGCTGCAACCATTCAGAACAGGGCATGAAAACAACAACAACAAAAAATGGGAGTAATTTAGGCCACGCTCCTTATTGTGCTGCCTTAAGACGGCAACTCAGCATTTTCTGAAACATCCGCATTCTCTTTCGTTGCAGGTGGAGGACAGGGGGGGCAGTGAAATGCTCCAAAACATGTATTGTATGACAGTTACGACAACAATTCTACATTAACAACATAAAGTGGGCCGTTTGAATGTTTCTAAGGTTAAAGAAAAATCAAGGACACACAGCACAGAGGAGGAAGGCTGCCAGTACTTTCAGCGGCACTGCAAAGAGTAGATGGAATGGCAGACAGGCTAGCTGTGAAAGAATGAATGTGTGCCAGTGGCCCTGAACAGGACAAGCAGTTTGGAAAATGACTATGACCAACACAATACATTGTTTTGCAACTGCCCTCCAGAACAACACATAGAAGTGTTTTCTGATCTGACACCCCTATCAGCCAGACCAAATCATTTATCTGTCTTCCAAAGCTGTTACAAATCACTGTTGGAAAAAGAAATGTGGCAACGCTATGGTTAAGGTTGGGTAAGGTTTAGATACGCAAAACACTTGGTTAGGTTCGGGGATGGATCATAGTTTGGGTTCAAATAAAAGCTTGGTTAAGGTTATGTCATGTCCCGGTCCCTTGTTTAAATTGTGTTCTCCTTGTTTTTCTGTCTTTTGTTGTCTTCCTGTTTTATTTTGGTATCATCACCCTTGTCTCTCGTTTCAGATACTTCACTTCCTGCCCTCGTGTGTTTCCTGCCTGCCCTGATCACCTGCCCTCTGATCACCTGCCCTCTGATCACCTGCCCCCTGATCACCTGCGCCCTGATCACCTGCCCCCTGATCACCCCCCCCCTGATCACCTGCGCCCTGATTAGTTTTCACCTGTCCTGATTACCCTCCTCCCCTTGTGTATTAAGTCTCTGCTTTCCCCTTTGTCTGTGCCAGTTCGTCTTATCTGTTCCTGTGAGTGTTCCAGCGATTTTTCTAATGTTACACACGTTTGAGCTTGTGTCCTTGTCCAGTCACTTGATGTATGTTTAGTCAAGTTTTTTTTTGTTACTCTGTACTGTCGAGTTATTTTTGGACAGTTCTTTTTGTTGTTGCTTTGTTTAAGTGAAGACTTTTTACTTTTACCCATTTGTCTGTGAGTCGTGCTTTTGTGTCCATTTCCTGCTGATACCAGAGCAACACCATGATAGGTTATAGGTTTGTTGTCGTAGTTACAATAATAAATACAGAGTTAAGGTGAGCTAACAATTGTAGTCATGCTTAAGTAAAAAGATCAAATAAAAAAATGAACTTATGGTTTGAAAAAAAGGAAATGAACAGCCGTCTCCTGTGCTAAAGTCTGATTCTTGAACCATCCATACACTTCGACCCCCTCCCTGTGCAGACTTTGTTTCTCTATAACAACATCACCTGACCTTGTTGTTCTCTGGAGGGCAGTCTCTATATGAACGCATGCATGCCCCTGCAATTCTGAATAGCATAGACATGTTTTGAAAACAGCTGGATAAGATGCCCTGGTAGGCAATTACCATATAACTATTAAAAGAAAAAAATACTAAAAGTTTTGCGATTCCAGTCGGCAAACTGGTCGTAAATTGGAAGCAGAACTTAAAATAATAACAAACTTTCAAAGACCCCACACATAATCACTATTTCCACCAACATGCATGGATGTTTTAGTCTTACAGTCAGACATTACAGAAGCTTATATTACATTACTGAGTAAATACAGATCACGCTGAATGATAGAGACATTGTCAATGTCATTATGCAACCCCGAATCCCACAGGAAAATTAATATCTTATGTGCGATTGTAGCAAGATAAGAATAGACTGATGGAAACAGATGGAACAACACATGTCAAATGGTGAGTGGAGAGACAGGGACTGTGAACTGAAACTGGAATATAGAAAATATTCTCATGGCACACCCCACTATTTGTCTGGCATTGTTCATGCAATTTTTTTCGGCACGTTGATGATCCTGATTGCACCCGTACAAATCGAATATATTTAACCTTTCCAGGCTCTTGGGTAGCTTCATTTATAGGTTTATTGCATAGTCACTCCATACCTTTACTAGGCTCGCCTTATATTGATATTTTATAATATTAATTATAATAATATCTGGACCTGTTGGATGAATAATGTTGGCTGATAGCTCGCTGAGGAGGCGGTAGCCCCAGGCAACAAGGCCTATACACATCGTGGCAGCAGAGAGACTGTGCGGGGATTTTCTAGAATAACATCAGAAATGCCATTATTTGGCATCTGAGTGGTTCTGTACATGTTCTTTTTTATAAAAAAGACTAAGGTTTAAAACCAAAGAATGGATAGGGCAGTGTTCCCAGGTAATTCAGTGTTTCTGACACCTTTTTGATTATTATGTCTTGTTTTATTCTATTTTATTTGCATTTTACTACTTCTAACATCCTCATTGTTTTTGATCGCTTGTAAAACACTTTGAATAGATAAATAAATAGAGTTTTATTGAGTGATTGATATTCCTCATTCCACATGTTGGATCTGGATCTTCGTCCTCCAGGAGGTTCCGCCTCTCCTCTTCTCTCTCCCTCTCCCCGCCATCGTGACCTCACCTTGACCTTGAGGGGGAGGAGGGCTGCATGCTAGTCGACAGACTACAAGTGAGTGTGTGTATCAATTGCCAGTGTATTAGCTGAAACAAATGCAGTCTAATTAAGTGTGTGACACTTTTCTGTAATGCTATTCCAGGCTCAGTGGCAGGAAAAGTGAAAACAGGTGTGTAAGTGGTCGAGAGCATCAGGTGGGTAGGATGGGACAATAGGGGGTGGAGTCAGGAAGAGGGATTAGGGTGAGGGTGAGGGTGGGGTCAAGTACAAATGTAGAGGTATGGTTAGGATGCAGAGGGACGAACACTATACACACTATATAAAACTCTTCTGATGATAAACGGTCTTAGTAGGGTTAGGTCAGTGTTTCTCAAAGTGGGGGGCGCGCCCCCCAGGGGGGGCGCAGAGGCATGACAGGGGGGGCGCGAGCGACCGGGAGAAATGTGTGTTTTTACGCGGGTTTTATGTGCTGAACGCACACCCATAAAACAAAGCGCGCGGTCACGCCCCCTCGCTCTCGCTCCCGCTCTGGTTTCATTCAGCTCCCCGCGCTTGGCAAGGCGGTAGTAAAAGGCAAAAGCTGTCCGCTTTTTGTCAGTGAACAGAATGGAGGCATTTTTGACAGGTACTAAAAGGAAGGCCACCGATGCTTCGTGTGACGGTAATAAACCAAAAAACAAGTTGAGAAAATATGACGAGGCATATCTCGCTCTTGGCTTCACAGCGAATGTTGTGGGAGGTGAGGAGAGACCCCTGTGTGTTGTATGTCAGAAAACCCTCGCAGCTGATAGCATGAAACCCAGCAAACTGAGAAGACACATTGAGACATCACATCCCAGTCACGTCAAGAAGCCACTCGACTTCTTTAAGAGAAAACTCGAGGAATACCGTAAGCAGGAGACGCAAATGGTAAAAGCTGCATCAGTGAACAGCAAAGCACAACTAGCATCATACAAGGTATTTTATGTTATTGACTGACTAATTATGACATTTGTTTATGTTGTACATTATATAATAATAATAATAATAATAATATGCTACTATCTAGCTGGAATGGATTGTTGTAAAACTGAAATTTTTTGTGTTTAATTTGCAATTAATTACAAATAAAGTATCTCTATCTGCAGCACCTGCCGATTTCAGCTCTGCTGAAGAGGAGCAACTCATCGAGATGACCTCTGACTCCACCCTGAGGCTGAGGTTTACAGCTCAGACACTGAGTGAATTCTGGCTTGGTGTGGAGAGGGATCATCCAGTCATAGGGCGGAGGGCTGTGGGCATCCTCTTCCCTTCGCCACATCCTATCTCTGTGAGATTGGATTTTCAGCTGTTGCTTCACTGAAGACAAAGCACAGGTCTAAGCTCAACATTGAGCATGACTTGAGAGTGGCAGTATCAAGCCTGCAACCTCGGTTTGAAAAGATGTGTAGTTCAAAACAGGCTCATTGCAGCCACTAATGCTGTTGTTTAACCTTTATTTACCCAGGGTAGGTTCGCTGAGCACAGATGCTCTTTTTCAGCTACGCCCTGCTTCACATTCACACAGTTCCATTCATACCTGGGAGCTGCCCAGTTACAACCACAGTCTGACACCATTGGCCACTGAGCAACTCCACTGTTTTTCACAAGTTTTTTCACAAAGTTTTTTATCTATTTATAAAAAAAAAGCAGTGTCCTTGAATTGTATTGCAATGCACTGCAACTTCTTTCACAAGTTCTTTCACAAGTTTTTTCACAAGTTTTTCACAAGTTTGTTCACAAGTTTTTGACACTGCTTTTAAAAAGCAGTGTTTTTAAAACACTTGCAATGTTACAAGATGTCTTTATTTTTGAAAAAGCACAGTCTTTGAGTGTATTGGACTGTATTGTTATGTTGTTGCACAATTGCACAGTTGTAAAGTGGTTGCACAATTTGAAAGGTCACGATATTGGTGTTATTTCAATAAATTTAAACATGGCCCATTTCATGACTATTTTGTTGGGGCGAGGGGGGGCCTGAAATATTTTCGTCCGCCAAAGGGGGGCCTGACAGAAAAAGTTTGAGAAGCACTGGGTTAGGTATAGAAGAAGGGGTGTAGTTGGGATTAGACATTGAGAAGGGGTGTGGTTGGGTTAGGGTAATTGATAAGGGATAGGTTCAGAAGGGTAGGGCCAAAGGAGAAGCCCCCAAGATTTCAGAGGCCAATGTCAACAGACTGAGGAACATTTTTCACTTACTTAAGAGGGATATTAAAACAATATAAGACACTGAAAAAGTGGATTTTTTATTTATAAGAAAATGAAGGGAACATAATATAGAAAGATATACATAAAAATACAGGTAGCATTAAGTGTTATTGATATTGTATTGTTAACTATCTTCTCAGAGTAAAACTAGTTTTGATCCCAGAGATCATTCATTTTCAAACAGAACGAGTGGGATAATAAATGCCTCAAAAACACAAACACTGTAAGGCTGGAATCTCACCTGTAGCAAAACACGTCTAATCCAAATATGTTGACCTGTGTATGGATAACACATGAGGCTTTAACTGACGTGTACTTATAAACTCAAGGTAACACTGTCCTCCTAAAATAAAGACAGGATGCCACAAAGGCCGAGTTCAGACCTCTGGCAATAACATGCATCTTTGTTGACCCGATCGCAAGCTGTAAGTAGGTACGTTTACAACCGGCATTAACATGCGTCTCCATATGAGTCTTCAGTGAGCCCATGTGATCGGATCTCACTATATGCAAATAACCAAGTACATAATTTCTGGTGAAATAGCTTATACAAAATGAATATTTTAATGAAAAATCTTTTTTTTTGTTAGTGTGTTGTGTGTTTGTGTGTATAACAGTTGTTACTCTCACATAAATCATAGATTATGAAACGTGTGAATGAGTAATGGAAGAGTGCTGCCAACGGCCTTTGTCTGTACACTTTTGTATAAGAGTGTGTAATATGTTGTATGTGGTACATTTTATGAACAAAAACAGACAAAAAAACTTGCTTTGTTAGGTTCCATTTTCCAGGAACGGACTTGAAGAACTAAAGACGTCATTGAAAAATACTCGTGAATATGTGGTTATCATAACGTCCGGCCATGTCAAAGCAGTATGCAGACAATGTTCATAAACATTTTTTTCAACCTGGGAGTCATAACTACACTGGACTGGGCACCATGGCATCTTAGTTAGCATGTGGGACTTTTTTTTTCATATGAGAGGCAATTACCAGTATTGAAAGTTATTCTCCAGATTAATTGATCTGCATTGAGCAGTCTGTTATTGTAGCGGCAGTATGTGCTTGAATCCTCCTCAACAAATGTGTAACACAATTGATAAATGGTCTGGAGCTAAATTGCTTCCTTTCACACTTGTGATGTTCAGAGGCAGATCTTTGTTTAAAATATGTAAATAAATCACTGCCTTTCTTCGAAGCCATTTAATTAAAAGAATGTTTTTCCTATTGAGAATGTTTCCTGACATTTCAAAATACTCTCCCTAACGTCAATCAATTTGTAATTCTAAGCAGCAGAGGAAACGTAGAAAAATAACCACATGAATGCTAGAGGTGTTCCAATGTCTGCTTGCCTCTTTATGATAAAAAAACCCCCCAAAACTTTATGGTTTCCCCAAGTCCATGTCAACATCAGATGAACTAAAAAGACTCAAAACCCCCAAGGTGTATGTGTGTGTGTGAATCCACTTATATGTGGACGCAGAGTCAAAGAGAAACAGATAGAGAACATGAAAACAAAAAAAAAATTGAGGCAGCTCAAAGGAGCGCTGTAAATGAAAAAGTCATCCCCTGGCAGCCTCAGTACACACACACACACACACACACACACACACACACACACACACACACACACACACACACACACACACACACACACAC
>CALSBV010010655.1:8776217-8809774 GCA_943590825.1 Bovichtus diacanthus
CACACACACACACACACACACACACACACACACACACACACACACACTAATTTCCTTAGTGTGGTTCTAAATTCCGTCCATTGCCTGCTACATTATGCCGCGTCATGAAAATTGTCATAATAATAGTTATTTTCTTATACAACTCAAGATGGAGCGAATTTAAAGAATTCTTCAACTTTGACCAATAACATGATGCTGCTTATCAATCTATACGTGGCAGACAATGAGTAGCTATGAGCAGAACAAGGGTCCCCTGTCGGCTCTATCTTTTTTTTGATGGCAGATTTCCTGATGACCATTTAGATGTCCCAAGCTGGGACCTTTCTTCTTCATCTTCGTTGTCCTCCAGTCCCGTCCAGTCCAATGTGGCGCACTAAAAAGCGGACAAAAGTTCTGCACAAAATCTGCATGATGCGTTTCGGGTTTGGTGTCTGCTTTTTTAGATGGGTTGAAATTCTGTTTGCTGATTCATCTGCAGTAGTATCGACAAATAGTGTGGGGAAAAATAACTTGAGAAGAGTAATTCAGACGAATATAGAATATATTACAAACATTTTATTTGTTTTCCAATCATTTCCGTTCGCTCCTCTACTTTCTTTTTCCCCTTAAGTAAGAAAGCTGCTTTTAAACTTAAACAGGAAGCCAAAACTTAGACTCTCTATTGTTGGGATCCTCACAGTATGGAGATTGAGCTATTGGACTCAATTTCCCAATATCCCTTTGGTCTAGACCCTCCCTCACTTCCTGCAACCTGACGTCCCCCTGTTGCACCTATGTGTATGTATGTCTCCTTTGTTCTACACACGTGTCTGCATATAATTAATAATTATATTTAATATAATAATTAATAATTATTTGGATAATTAGCCAATGCACCTACTTCAATGTATTGCCAGGTATTATCAACCCCTATTCATGATTTTATGAAGATTATTTTTTATGAATATTAATTATCATTAATATTTGTTAATAACCAGACTAGCTTATACCAGAACCCCCAACATAAAGGTGACACTGGCACGAGGTGTAGCAGTGTTCCAACACTCTTTTGTATTTACCTTACAATAAGGGAGGGTTATAACAACCACATCACAGTGGTACTACTGGGCGGCACAATTGAGGGGTACAATGTTTTGGTTTTCTGAAGAGGTTGCACTGCACTGGTTACACATTGCATTATTGTCCTCAAATGGTTTGTTGATTAGCTTTGTATACGCTGCTCCCTTTAAGAAATGAATCCCATTGTTGTCTGGTATGAAGGACATGAATAACTGGGCAATTCCCCAGTGTTCATTAATTTGGGGCAATGAACACTTCAGCCTGGCCAAATATGACTTGGTTTAGGTAAGGGCATTGTTAAACTCCTGGATCTCTATAAGGACAACTTTTTAATGTCGTTTGACAGGCTGAAAGCGAAAGATGACATGCCACAGAAGCACTTCTTCAAGTATTTACAACTTAGGAGGTTGTTGCACTGAATTCTTTAAGGATAAAGAATAAAACTTGTATGTCCTCACTGGAAATATTTTCGACAAAATTGTTTCAGCAAAGGGCTGGTTACTCAATTATATTATATAATGGTGGAAAACCTTAAAGACAACTCAGGACACAGGAGTGGATACAAGACTTACAAGAGGACATACTAGTGGATGTGTTCAAAGACACATACACAAATTTGATCCTTATATTCTTGACCAATGCTAGAAGTGTAATGCTCATCAAGTTACTTTATATCATTGCTTGTGGGAATGTGAGGAAGTTCAACTATTTAGGACTTCAGTGATATGATATATCTCTCAAATGGCCTCTTCTCCAATACCTTTAAGTCTTATGCTATGTATATTAAGTCTTTATGCAGACGATTGCTCTCTATCTAATAGAGAAATAAAAATGCTTGACCGCTGTCTACTACAAGCCAGGTGCTCGGTTGCTGTGTGTTTGAAAAATGTCTCTTAGCCACTGGTTGAAAAACTTTACATCAAGTTTGGCTCTTGAGAAACTCACATATGCAGTTAGAGAGAGAGAGTTTTATAACATCTGGGAAATGTTTTCAGAATTGGTCAAAAATGATGACATTGAAAAGTCACTGGAAGTGTTGGGTTACGGTGAAGATGACTAGTCTATTGTGAAGAACGTGTGCTATTCTTAATTAATTGAACTAACTATTTACCTTCATAGAAATTCTATATTCTTTTTAACTTCATGTTTAGATATTTATTCATTTTCAAGTTTTTATCATTGTTATTATTTATACACTACTATATGTTCAATCCTGGGGAAAGTTTAGTGATCTATGTACAATGTGTTGAATGAGTTAAATGTATAAAATTAATTAATATATATATATTTTTAAATGCAGAAAACTGGATGTAAATCAGACATTCATGTTAGTTTCATGCATTAATGTAAGGTTACATCAGATCTGTGTAATGAGGAGAATATTATTCTTCTCATTAGTGGATCAGAAGTTTCAGAGGACGTTGAAGTCACACACGTCATCCTTTATTCACTAAATCTGTTTCCATTGAACTTCGTATTTTGCTTTTATTGGAAAACTAACATTTCCACCTCAGCCAAGCGTAAACACTTTTAAAAGATTTTCTAGATTGTTTCCACTCAGTTCTTTTTTTATGCACAAATTTAAAATTTAAAATGTGCATCGAAACATGCGGATAGAATCACCCCTTATGAGAAAATGACCCTACTTCTCACTTGATTTATTACCTCAGTAAACATCTTCCCAATATGTTTAAGGTCTCAATTGCTAGTTTCAAGTCTTCTTCAATAAAGCATGATGTCCAACGTGTAAATGATGCTCTCATTTAAAGTAAAATGGATGATAAAGAGGCGTATGCTTTAGGGTGGGGCTACCTTTGAATTGACAGTTTGCTGTACCTTGGCAGTCAGGATAGAGGTGTAGCAATATTTATCCATTTAAATATCCATAAACTTTTTTTTGGGGTGTTGTCTGTGTATTTGTGTGACAACTTTAACCCTTTAACAGTGTTTTTTTTCTGTTCAGTTAATTGTAACATTTTGGTCACCTACAAATGTTCAGTTTTCAGTTGTACTAAAAGACACTAAGGAGTCGGCTGTTAATTTTTTCCCGATAAGTAAATTTAGTTTTTAGCCTGCTTTTCACTAGCCAGAATTAGGATCCAAATAAATATCATAATAAACCTGAATTACGGATGCATCTTGCTAACCAAGCTACCTTGCTAGCTTTAGCATTAGCTGATACCTAAGCGTTTGCTATTCTAACGGTACCTGCCCCCACCGGCCCGAGCTCCTCCCCAGCTCCACCCTCTCATCCAAATACGGTCACTTCTGGTTCCAACAAAACCAAGATGTCGACGACCAAAATAACCAAACTCAAACTCAAAGCGGTAGTCCACAAACCAAACGTCCACTTCTTTTATAAGGTGAGATTCAAGTATCAAGTTCATGATCAGTTCATTCGTTCATATTCAACTGCATAACACTTCCTGGTGTGTGTATTCTTCTTTTGGATGGGAATTTATTTGTTAAAGACCTTTTTAGGATACATTACTTAAAGTGTTCAAAAGCCTGCCAGCAACAGCTTTATATCATTGTTATTGTTGAGCTTTTCTTTTCTTTTTTAAATGAAACCACTTAGGTAATTATTTCGATGACTTTATTTTTTTCATCTGTATGGAAACTTCAATGACAATTCAATTGATGACTGTTTGTCCTTCCAAAAATGGAAGATGGGGGAAATTGTTACATCTCAAATAATAGATTACTCCATTTTATTAATCATAAAGGATTTGTGTTTGTAATTTTGCCAACATACTGTTTATCATGAGTTAAGATTAAGCAATACATTTTAGGGAATATGATACAACCTTGCAAACAAAATAATGTTGTCACTACGAAAACACTGGGTGTTTCGTCTAAAATAAAGTAAATAGAGTTATCAACTTAAATTATATGATAATGATTGTTTAAACATAAGTTCAATTTCATCATTCATTTACTCAATATAATCAGCTTTATGCATTTTACAAAGAAAAATGTTATTTTTTAAATTATTTTCGTTGTGAAAACCTTGTAGAAGAAATTATGAAAATAATCTTTTTGTGGAGAGATGGAAACACAATCTTAACAGGTTAATGCAATACTTTTAATTTGAGTATGTTTTGGTTGGGACACATTTTGGGAGAAGGAAATGCATTCCGAAACAGTCTGAAGATACAAAATAAAAATTGAGCGTTCTTTTATTACATATTTGCACCTTAGATATGGTGCGATGGTAACAACAGATCAGCAGTTAGTGATCGAAGCAGAAAAGCAATGTGCCGTAAAGTTTTGATTCAACTGAGATTCGCTAGTTGAGATAAAGCTTCCCCGCATCCATGGGAAAAGCCATATATTAAAATATCGATTTTTTTTTTTGTTTTTGCATTTTCCGAATCAATATCTGACTATTAAAATGAAGATCAATTTGAAATGGAAAATCCATTTTTTTGCCATGAAGTCAGTCATATGTCATCTTGCAGCAGTACCAGAAGTGAATGCAAATGTCTTTCTTTCACTGATGGAGGATTGTGCCTTCTGCTGACCTGCATGCACACATATATACACAGTTATAGTGACGATAGCCTGTGCGCGCGCGCACACACACACACACACACACACACACGGTTCTCGTCTTTATTCCTGTTTCAGTCCTGACAATCGTGCTATTATAATGCATAAAGTTGGTGGTAAGCGGGTCGGGTCAGGTTTGGATGGTTGATTATTGTATATTTTTGTGGGTCAGGCCGTGAGGATTGGCTATCATAACGGGTCAGGTGGGTACAGGTAATTAAAAAGAACCTGAGCCGTGCATCACTTTTACTCAGCTTTGCAGTGGATGCTGCAGCTATTGACAATGCCAGCAGCTTACGTCTTTCAGTTTGTCAATAAAAGCACAGTGTGTGTACAGTCTTTCTCATAATGATGAAAGGACAGGTGAAACTCTTTTTACCCTCGTAAACGCTCCAGTTCAGGGATGGCTGTCGGAGCTATTAAGTACTTATTTTTCACAAAAAATAAAATGGAATACAACCAGTCTTCTTAAGTCTTCCTGAAGGAAAATAACATCTTTTGTGCAGCTTTCAGAGTCCGACTGTCTCTGGTCCCGACACCTTAGTTTGTGCATTAATCCAACCCTGCCTGGAGTCAGTGTCTCATTAGAGTGTAAATGGACTCTCCTTATCCTGTGACGTGCTATATGGGTCATGTTTGTGATGACGCTCATCTCAACACACAGGGGTAAGAGGTGGCACGCAGTGTGTGTGTGTGTGTGTGTGTGTGTGTGTGTGTGCGTGTGCGCACATGCATGGCTCTTCGGTGGCTTGTTTCCTCTCTGCAGCAGGATTCGTTTTACCTGGACATCTTGTGATTTATCATAATTACAGAAATATTGAGGTCTATCCCTTAAACCAGCGGTCCCCAACCTTTTTGCACCACCGACCGGTTTCGTACTCAGAGTTTAGGGGGTAATTCATTAATTACATAAGGGACCATCATACCAGCGGTCTCATAGAAACGGGGCTTCATTTTCTCTGTCCATGTCTTAATCCACGTTTGCCGACACACTGAACACTTAGTTACCTCAGGCGTGACTAAATACATTTACAGTGACGTACTATATCCGTTACTAAATGTATGCATGTCTTCCAATACATTTTTTTAACCAAGCGAGAGGGCATGGAGAAAGTTAAGGTCTTTTCAGATGGTAAGCGATGCTCCACGTGCCCGCTGCGCTGCTCTGTCTTTGTCTTGTCGCCACCAAATGATCAGTTAAGGCTCTGTTTTTCACTGTGGGAGAAATGTCCATTTATTTGTAAACAGAACTGATCGGCAGGCTGGTCTTACTTAATCGGCGGGCCAGAGTTGTTCATCATCGACACAGCGTTAAATGACACATCGTTACACCAGGGGAACCTTGAATTGTTCCTCTACTGTGAAGAAAAATGTTTCCGCAGACAGTTTCAGTTTGTAGAAAAAGGTAAAAAAGAAGGAAAGAAAAAGGCTCTTTCTCTGTCTTCCTAGATTCCCTGAAAACGGAGGAGAGCCCTACGTTCCCTGACACCCATGATGCTTCATGTTTCAGGCTGTGCTTATTTAAATAAATGTTATTGATATTGATTTTGTGGAGTTTCTATGATTTGATGATTTGTTTAGTGGTAAAAAAAAAAAAAAATGTTTTTGGTTTTGTTTTCTGTACAACCCTCTTTCCTTTCGTGATCTTCTATGGATTTGTTTGATAAATTGTTTGGTAAAATGTAAGACATTATGACACACTCATGTTACTTTTCTAGCTATAACAGAATGAGCAGTATCACATTGTGATACGTCCTCGCACTACTCTTACACTGATAGAGGTCACCTTATATGAAGGGAAATCTGAACATATGTGAGTGAACTGATCCATCAAACACAGAACTGGCTTTCTTTTTCCAGATGAAACTGTGTTTTGCACAGACGGTCCAACTAAGTCAGCAAGCATAGTGTCACACTCACAGATGTCAGAGACGATGCAGAGGATTTGAATTATTAGTTCACGGACCAATGAATAACACATTAATGCCTGTCAAAGTACGGTGTAAATTTGCCAAAAAAACAGATGGCGTAATCAGGGTATTGCAATATATTTAAACAACTCAGACGGCGCAGCAGACAACTTCAGCAGCACCCCCACCACCTCCGCATCCTTTTTTTTTTTCTCCTTTTTCCTGCTGTGCTCCTGGCTTGCCAGATTATAACGAGCCAACTTTGGGACGCTGGTCTTTATCTCTGGGAAACAGATGCGTACAATGGCATCCCGAGGGGGGTTTATGGATAGGTATGTGGGTGTTTGTAGAAGGTCCCTTTTATTTACAGCTTTTTTATTTACAAATGGTCCTAATACCTGTCCTTTGTATCCTCTATAGGCTGCTGCTTCCGTTGCAAATCCTAGTTTTGTCTTTTTTGAACATAGAAATAAAAAGTTAGATTTTTATGAAAAACAAGGTCGTTGGTATTCTCAGGGAACCGTTCCAGGGTTAGGGTGACCTGTTTTTTATGTATATGAACAAAGTATCTATTGTTTTTTTTTTTTTTTTTTTTTAGAATAACCTCTTATTTTTGAATCGTCCCCAAAAAAACATGTTGCTTCAATCAGTCATCTCTTTGCACAACACAACGTTTGAAGGTATTTGAACATGCAATAGCTAATGAGACAATGTGAGCACAACCGGAGATCTTTGGCATTATTTAAAGGTCAGACTTTGTGGGTATAAGTTCCACATAAGAAAGTCATTAAAAACCTCTGTGGATTCACGAGTGTCCTCAATTCCGCCCTGAAACACAAACGGCAGTGGACCGTTATACATATGGTTTCGGGAAACTGCATAAACCAACAGGAATCTTTTTCGCCGGCTCATTTTGGAGACATCCCCACTTGCATTAGTAAAGCTCCGGTTTAAGCCTTGAGCATGGAACAGGCTTATTCTTCTCCACTTCTTCTTGGATTAGTTATTGCATATAGATGTAATTGAATTCCAGACGAGTCATAAAGAAGGCACACGTTCCAAATAGCACAATCCTATTCACTGTGCTTCAGCGCCATCACAGCTGTAAATAACCAGGACGACATCTAAAGACATTGTGTCCTATCTGCCCTGGCCCTGCTCTCTAAACACACTAAAGGGAGTGTTCAACTAAACCTCTGATGGGTCTTTTAGCAGAGGGTGCTGGTCAATACTTTATTCAACTCAGTGCTGCCTTTGCCATCGTCTTATTAGGGATTTGATGGGACTCACAGGCAGAGCTTTTATTTGGATCAAACTGACCACTTTGAAAGGCAGTTTTCTATTGCCATGGGTACTTTCAGTTTTGAACGGCTTTCATTGTCTCCATATATCCTCTCACTTTGGCAAATAACAGAAACAATTCCTCTCCATCACTATGCTCACGGTACTGCACGTATTGCTGTATTGCCGATTTTACACAAATCCACCGGAACACATCAAGAAAATATCTGTCTTCTCTGACCTGGAGAAATGTATTTGGACTTTAATTTCATCTGAATAAATATGCTTGATACGATCATGCAATTCCCTGGTGAGGAAATCAAATGAGCAAGTTGTTGTTAGTTTTAGAAACATGCAATTACATAGTTATAATTTCACTGAAAATCTGCAATTCAGCTGCCAATAAAGTGAGTAAATATCTTCTAAATCTCAGTGCCAATCCTTTTCATCACAAGGTCCTAAAATCTCATTTGCTGACATGGCCAACATCGCCCTTTATAAACTTCCGTGCTTTGTTAAAACATTTATTTTCTGTTCAGTAGCGGTAAAAGCAGTAGGAGTTGGACTAGTGGGCCCAGTACGCAACAACAACACTAAACTTCAACAACATATTTTTGAAATGGATGGTGGCTCTGTTAAAGTTAAAATATTTATTGTAATGGTAATAAATTAATAAATTCGACTTTTTTTCTTTCACTTAGAGACAGTCCTTCTTTTCTATTGTCGATCATCGCTTGAAGTGTTGTGCAATTTAACAGATTTAACATTTTTGTCTTTCTTCAAGCTTGGGTTTACAGTTCATAATAACTAATATAATTGTCAGTAATTAAGTCTTTTGTGGTGCCATTTCAGTCATGTTAACTGATACTGTGTATGCAGGTTATTTAGTCAATGCATTCCCTCTTATGAAATTCTGCTGGATTGATATCAGTTCCATTAGTTCTGATAAAATGTCAATGGTAGCATTTCAATCTGGAGGGACTTAATTGAAGAGATGCAAAAAGAAACAATAATGATTTATTGACAGTGCTCAATAGGAAGGTTGGATAACAATGAAGAATCGTTGGCTATTACACCACATCGTGACGTCAGATTTTAAAGGGGGGTAGTGATGCCATTGACTGAACAGGAATATCCCCTCAAATGGAGTCTAGACCAAGAGGCAATCTGCGGTGTCAATACCGATAGAGCTTCATGTTGACTTGCCAAACTTTACAGCAGAAATATATATGTTTAAAGGTACAAAAAACAATTTTGGACTCTTTAGCTAAGTTCCCCTAAGAACGGCACATATACAGGGGATGTATTTTTTATATAACTCACAGGTTTGAGTTATATTAAGGCTTAAAGTTATGCACAATTAAGGGCGTGGCTGCTTTGAGTGACAGGTGCGCACCCACAACGGCTTTTCAGAAACCCATGGATGACGTCACGGAGACGACCTCAATTTTTTAAACCGTCTATGGTCTTCTAGACACTGGGGATGTTGGTGAAGGGGTGAAGAGCAATGGCTGAGGATCTAGATGGATGAGATGTGGAGACTTCTGTTATGGAGACTAGTTGTGATGGAGACCGGAGGTGAACGAGGGCGACATCGTTGACTGTCTTTAGGCTTCTTTATTAAAAGAACATGAGGTGATGAATACTCTCAGTCTCTCGGCGCCTTGAGTTGTATTTTTTGCCCTGTCTGTTTCAGCTTAATGTATCAATGTCGCTCGGAGGAGATCGATAGACAGACAGAACAATCCTTGTATCGTTCGTTCTTTGGTTTTCCCATTCCAAAACCAAAAAAAATAACAAAATTAAAATGTTCTTAAATTCTTATTTAAAAATACATATATATATTTAGGCTCTGATAGTGCAATGTTCTTATATATATATATATATTATTATATATTTATTTATTTAGAAACAGTAGCCTTATGTTGTTTTTATTTAACCCTTTGAGGTTATTGCGCGCTTAAATCAATAAATTTTATTTTTATGAAAAAAATTGCCTTCACCAGATCCCTCAGTCACTTCATCCTGGCGCCTGGCCTGCTCTCAGTGCACAGTTTGTATGGCTGTGCTGTAAACGGATACACCAGTTACAGCTGCTCAAGGAGCGTTTGCTGCCCCCAGTGGTTGACAGACTGAACTCTTGTATAATTAAACACTCGCATATCAGCCAAGAATCAAATCTTAATTACTGAAACTTCAAAACGTCAGTAAAAGGACGAGAGAGCCAATGTGTTTAGCTCGAGCATCATGCATGGAGAAAGTTGAGGCACATCAGTCTTGAATCACCAGCACCAGTAGAGTACAGAAGGTCCAAGACCAGAAGGCACCGTATGCTGCCCCATCCCGCCAGAAGGCAAAAATAGCAGAGCAGTTAGAGGAAAATGCCCTTCGGCTTTACTCTTAGGGGTCTGTGAACACTTCTAAATAAATCACATTTACAAAGCAAATCCCTCTCCCGAGACCACACGTTCATGGAAGGATTAATGAGGTATGATCATAGATGAGTTGAAATGCTGTGGAAGCAGATAAGCAGGCAATAAAAAGGTGTTGTTCTTTTTTTTTTGAGATCAGAGATGTGTCAAACACTGTGATGACTTTATGCAGTATTCAGCACGTCAGGAACCTCTGACTGACTGAACCTACATGTTTTTCACTCCTGATATTTCACTCAAAGTCGACATCCGTTGAGCCCTTTTCTCAGGCGGCAAAAAAGATTCCTGGATCGCACACTATTTGAGCCGTTACTGAATTTCACCATTTTTTCTCACCCGAGTACAATTCAATCTCCTTTTTGTTTGTTTGAGTTTCAGTGACATTTGCTTAAACAACCACCTCTCTGATCACCAAACACATCAGACATGTTCAACGAGCCTCGCTTTGATTTCAATGCAATCCTGTTCGCTTGATTCCCTCTCTCAGCACTCTCCAGACAATAAAGATGGGAAAGACGGCTGACATTTGTCGAGTCCACAGAGCTCCTGCCATAATGAAGAGCAGGTGTACTGCACGGAGTGAAAACAGAAGGTTACCTTCAGAAACAACTCCCAAAACCTACAGGGATGGAAACAACAATCCCCCAGACCAGATAGTTGGGGGATAAATGTTTAAAGCAAGGGCCAGGAGGGAAGGCTGGTTGGAAGAAAGCCATAATACTGCCTAATCCTGGTCCCACAAGTTCCCTTCGAAGTACTGTGATTGCCTTTCAATTAAACTCCAATGTTATCAGTGCATTCCAGCACATTTATTCCTAAAGAGCTGTGACTACTTTGGATTTACGGGGGAAATCTGGGAATTCCATTAGCGGAGGGAACTAATTAAGATGATATATGATAGAAGGCTGGCTTTTGTAATATAAAGGCCAGATAAAGTACATTGTGATCGTAAGCCCCAAAATGCCAGTGTGGCTATGCAACCTCATTTATTGGTTATTAAGGTTGAGAAGAGAGACTAGGGTCCATTTTGGAATTTCATCCCTGCGCAGCATTGGCTTCTATCCTCCCAATGTTATTGGGCAAACACCACAAGGGGTTTTGGGAAGAATCCCCTGAGCTGATCTTCTGTTATTAAAACATAAAAGCCCAAAGACCATCCACCAAAGCTGTTAAAACCAGCACAGCTTTGTTTGAGTACATCAGCCTCCCGACATCTGGTGAGGGAACAGGGGCCGATCTGGATCAGCCCCTTTGGCGTTAAATCATTTCATCGATATATTAGAAATAACATAATACACGATAACATAACCATCCATCCATCCATCCATCTTCATCCGCTTATCCGGGGTCGGGTCGCGGGGGCAACAGCTCCAGCAGGGGGCCCCAAACTTCCTTTTCCCGGGCCACATTGACCAACTCTGACTGGGGGACCCCGAGGCGTTCCCAGGCCAGTGTGGAGATATAATCTCTCCACCTCGTCCTGGGTCTTCCCCGTGGTCTCCTCCCAGCTGGCTGTGCCTGGAACACCTCCCTAGGGAGGCGCCCAGGGGGCATCCTTACCAGATGCCCAAACCACCTCAACTGGCTCCTTTCTACGCAAAGGAGCAGCGGTTCTACTCCGAGCTTCTCTCGGATGACCGAACTCCTCACCCTATCTCTAAGGGAGAAGCCAGCCACCCTTCTGAGAAAACCCATTTCGGCCGCTTGTACCCGCGATCACATAACATCTTTACTTTATTTATAAATATATGTATAAAACAATATGTTGGAAAATACAGTTATAAAAACAGTAATCACAGACAATTATAGATAACATGATTTTGGCTGCAACAAATAATTGAAATATTTCAAGTTTCATGTTTGTTTTTTAAGAGATTAAAAATTATTATAATTATTAGGGTGAATACTGATTAATAGTCTTTGGTTTAAGCTTCTTTATTTCTAAAACTTGTTCCTATACATTGTCTCAAAATGTCAAGAGTAGTACAGTCAGGCTACACACTGCAGGCAAAAACATTTTCACACACTGGTAAAGTTTGGGCTATTTTTCTTCCATAACATGTTTTTTCTTTTAGACGAAAGAAGAAAACATACAATATTTTACTACACTTTTTTTATTTGTGTCTGAAGATTTCTCCTAAATTCACCAAATGTTGGTATTAGATAACGCCTCAATTGCATATCTAAACATAAGAATTCAGAAAACGTGTAATACAAAAGATAATCGTCTCAATGTAAATAACCAACTTGGGAAGTTTCATGGTGATGTCTATTAGTTAAACATGTTTTGTCCAGCAACATGTATGTCATTTAATAATACATATCTTTAAAGGCTGTTGTCTAAAAAATTGTTATTTTATCACACTCTCCACTTCAGTGGCGCTTACATACATCCACCAAACTTTCCAGTTTCATTCCTATGTCACATAATTGTTTATAATCACTTGTATAATATTAATTCCAATTGGACAATACAACAGTTTAAGAAATACACAACCAACATTTATACTGTTTTGTAGGTTTTGTACCTTCATTAAAGTGCTTGGTTATTTTGTCTTTAAGAGAGGGCTGGGCTTTGGAAAAAAAAATCCTCACCACAGCCTGATAGTCGCTCATACCGTAGTCTCCTAAATGTAGCTACATGCTACAAGAAGTTAACTCTGTGTCTAATGCTTTCTTCTTCACTTGGCTCCGCTCTTGGTCATTTCTCATAAATGTACCTGTAAAGACAAACTAAAAAAAAAACATAGTGTATATTCACGGTTCACAGAGTTACTGAACAAACGTGAGACAAAGATAAAAAAAAATAATAATTAATTATTTCTAGGAGAAAAAACGTCAGGGGGAACCTGAAAAGTTGAAGAGTGTGTGAACTTTAATAAAAAATAAAACAGGAACACTATCTCTTGAGGCAGTATTCTAATTGAATATTTAATAATTACATAAAGTTTGATGAACTGAAATGAACAAACACAAATATACGGTGAATTCCCGTTTTTTTTTTTTGCAATATTACCAACAATGTGAGCCAGGGAACCCGTCTGTCGAGCAAAACACCTGAGGAAGAATAATGCCGTGTCGCTGAGAAAGAGAGCGCTGTGTGAGAAATGCCTAGCGACTGTTTGCCTCCTCCCTGACTGCCCCAATCTCTCCACGTGATTAATGCTGGTTGTGTGCTGTGTGCAGTCACCACTCACGGCTTCTCAGGCAGCTACGATTGGTTGGAAACAAAATAGAGATATAAAGGCGAACGCTTTAAAAAGCTTCTCCCCTGTTCTCCCCTGTACACGGAAGCCTCTTATGCTGTACTTTAATGTACAGACATTCCAGGCTAAAGTGTAGGCGTTATCTCTGAGCTGGAAGTGTCTTCTGATGATGGCATTATGGAAATAGTGTCAAAAACTGAGAGAGTGGACGGCATACAAGTAACGACGGAGACAAAACGGCGTTAGAGGTTCATCTGGGATGACAGGGAACCTCTTTAACTTCATTACAGCCCCTTTCATGCCAGACATAGTGGGGCAAATGTTGCATTAGGACCTCATTAGCGGACAGAATGGGGCAGTTAGAGTAGTAAGTTGCCTGCCGCATTACAGAGGTCAAGCCAAGCTTCGGGAATGTATGTGTGTGTGTGTGTGTGTGTGTGCGTATTTGTGGGTGCGCGCGCTTGCTGTCGCCTGCCTCCGCACATCGACATGATGCGTGCGCTGATCTGTGAAAGCAGTCAGCAATCCCAGTGTGGCAGACATGGACATGAAGGCTGTGTGATCGTACCCATTAACTCGATTGATTTTTCCACCGGAGTCTGACAGGCCGACGGACAATCCGTCACAAGATGCTTCATCTTCAGAGGTTCCAGAGGTAACACAACTTCAGAAACCTTACGTGCCTAGAGCTGAAAACCTCACCTGCTGTCCATTTTCTTTCTAATAATGAGTGGATTCCCAACTGTTAAGGTCCCAGACACACCAACGCAACTAACCGACAAAAGAACTAGCGGTGTTGCATCAAACCTATAGTAAGTAACTGCCGGATCAGATTTCCGATCAGATTTGAATTCATTAGAATTGAATAGGAAACATTGTTTGTTAACTGCCAAGCAATAACTAGTGCAATGATCACATTACTGTGTGCAGTGGAGTTGGGCTTTTAGGGTCAGGGGTGCATCACAGATTGCTACTGACACAGTGGTAACACGTTGACTCCAAACATGGCCACTTCATTGAAGGGCTTTTTTCTCAAAAAGCTGGAGTACGTGTTCTTTTCTCATAAATAGATCGCTATTAAATTATACAAGCTACTCATCGGAATCTGGGAGGGTAAGGGGGACACTTCCAAGTAGGTCTATCTGCAGACACACAGGAGCTACGGAAAGGGTAAGGAAAAGATGTCGGGGGGGGGTGAAGTGGGTCGCCTGCAGCATTGCAGCTTCTCAAAATGTCGTTATACTAGAGGTAACATAATACACGATAACATAACATATTTACTTTATGTATAAATCTATAAAACAGTAATCACAGACAATCATAGATAACGTGATTTTGGCAGCAACACGTGACATATTTCAGGTTTCTTGTTTTCTTTTTAAGAGATTAAAATCATTATTATTATTAGGGTTAATACTGATTAATAGTCTTTCGATATAAACTTCTTTATTTCTAAAACTCGTTCCTATACATTGTCTTAAAAATGTCAACAATAGTACAGTCAGGGAAAAACATTGTTTTTCATGCACTGACACAGTTTGAGCTATTATGTCTTCTTTTAGACTAGACATTTAGGTGTTCATTTTATGGTGGTGGTAGTCTAGTGCTCTAGTAATCAAGCTTTCAAAGTGATCACTGGAAGGTCGTGAGTTCAACACCAGGCTGCCACCATTGTGCTACTGAGCAAGGCTCTTAACCCCCGGTTGCTCCAGGAGACTGTCCCTGTAGTTAGTTGCTGTAAATCGCTCTGGATTAGAGCATCTGCTAAATGACCTGTAATGTAATGTCATTTTACTACTCTATAGATTTCTCCTAAATTCACCAAAAGTTAGCATTGGATAATGCCCGAATTGCATATCCAAACATAACAACTCAGAAAGCGTGTAATACAAAAGATAATCATCTTAATGTAAGTAAACAACTTGGGAAGTTTCATGGTGATGTCTATTAGTTAGTGTCGTGTAGTGAAGTGGGTAGCCTTCAAGTTTTCAGTGGGGGACAGTGCTAATCTTGTCTCTGCCTCTGGATCCAGTTTCTCATTTACCCCCAAATGGTAAATTCAGAATGGCTGCATATGAACATTAACTAATGGAACATAATAGTTTGAAAACGCACCACAGCATTTTCTGACCAGACACTGCTCGGTGTTTGGAGCAGGAAATGTAAAGTGCTCTCATTAACATAATATACGTTGAGTCAATACTGACTAATATCAGCTGACATTTGAAAATGTTGCAGTCTATTACTTTACCAATTCTACAAAGAAGTCTCTCCAGAGCAAATGACATATTACTCAGTCTATGTCAGTGATGAAAATAGCAGTGAAAGAGTTTAATGTTTCGTCAAGAATTCTGCAATAAACAGGATCATGTAAGTGTTAATCATAAAACAATAAGAAATAGCACTATTTAAAAATTGAAACGACATAAAACATTAAAAACAAATGGTGTGGAAAGGTTAAAAAAAAAAGAAGGATAACAGGAAGGCTAGCTTATAAAAGTACGTTCAAAGAAAATTTTAAGATATACTTAGCCATCCTTATCTCCTCTGGAAGGTTGTTCCAAAGTCCCTCGTGGCAAATGGTCTGGATTTAGGAACAACCATGCGAGCAGCATTTAAGGACCTCAGGGCCCGTGACGGTACCTTGGGAGTTCAAAGGTCAGAAATATAACTCAGGGCCAAACTATTACAGGCTTTAAAAGTGACAAGTAATATTTTAAAATCAACTCTAAAACTAACAGGAAGCCAGGGCAAAGATGACAGGATAGGTGTAATGTATTCTTGTTTTCTGGTACCTGTTAAAATCCTGCTGCATTTTATTTAATTGTAGAGATGAGACTTTTTTTTTTTTTGCTGCAGAGTGAGAAAGGAGAGTTGCAATAATCTAGCTGTGATGAAATAAAAGCATGAATGACTGCACTTTCACATTTAAATAAACTGAGAACTGCTTTTCCTTTCATGTTGTGCTACATTTCTGCTAATGTACACATTAGGGATGCATGATATTTGAAAAAAACTGACATTGCATATATATATTTTTTGCCATTATATGGAATATGAAAAAAATACACCCTAAATTTTATGGGCTACATTTTGAAGTCAAATGCATCAATCTGGTGCACTTTGAGTGCAAAATGAAGAGGCTAGATAAACAATGTTGTACTCTCGTAAACAACTGTGTGATTTAGTAAACGGTTCATCATAAAGACATTGGTTGTATAGATATGAATAGGAATGACACGGCAAAAAAAAAGTCACATCCACAAAGCTGCGAGTCACCTTCACCCCAGGCCTTTCCAAGCAGACCTACTAGAGAACATGGAGGAAATGCACCCGGCTAGGGGATCCTCCCAAATCGAGCAGATGTCTGTGACCCGCCAAGTTGAATCCCCCTGGCAGACGCGCCTGTCTGCTCTTTGTTGTAGGCTATGATACCACATAGAGCAGATGGGCAAAACAAGTAATATACAATATGTTACGCTGCCATTGCAATCAATCAATTTTAAATAAAATTATATTTATGTAGCCCAATATCACAAATGTGCCTCAGGGGCTTAACAAACTACTTGACTACAGCATATGACACCTTTGCAACAGAAACTGAAAAATTCCCCAAAAGAAACCCCACAATTAACGGGTGAAGAGAAAAATGGAAGACACCTCAGGGAGAACAACTGAGGAGGGATCCCTCTCCTGGGATATACTGACGTGCAAGAGGTGTTGTGTGTACAGAACAAACAACGTCACAAAATCACAACATAGAAAATCCATATGACAAAAATGATAAAGAGAACAACATATGAGAAAGATGGATCCAGGATGATGTCAAACTCCTTCTAGGTGCCGCCAAAAATAATGTTGGTCAAGCAGGACCACGGCAACAGGTGCAGCCACGACTCATGATCCATGCAAAACCATTAAACGTGGCAAAATCTGCAAGATGGGAGACACAAAAACTCCAGTGATGATGCCCCGGATGTACCTAGTACAGTAACATGCATCTATGGGACATGAACGCATACAGATAGAGAGAGAGAGAGAGAGGGAGAGGAGGAAAGAGGAGAGAGGTGTGCTTCGGCAGTCTAAGCACATATCAGCTTGACTAGGGGCTTGGTTTAAAGCAAGCCTGAGCCAGCCCTAACGATAAGCTTTATCGAAGAGGAAAGTCTTAAGCCTACTCTTAAATGTAAAATGGTGCCTGACTATGGAGGGATTTTTAGGTGAGGAGAAGGATTTTAAATTATATAAAGGATTTTACCAGGAGCCAGTGCAGAGCAGCTACATTGGGAGAAAAAATATCTATTTTCTCTATAGATATTTTCTCTATCTATATCTTGTCAGTACACGTGCCACAGCATTCTGGATCAACTGGAGAATCTTAACAATTTACTGGGACAGCCTGATAATAAGGAATTACAATAATCCAGCCTCGAAGTGACAAATACATGGACTAGTTTTTCTGCATCGTTTTGAGACAGGATGTGCCTGCTTTTAAATGAAGGCGGTCCTTGAAGTGTGTTTTATGTAGGAGTTAAAGGACGTATCCTGTCAAAGATAACTCCCAGATTCCTTGCAGTGGTGCTGGAGGCCAGGGTAATGCCATCCAGAGTAATGGCATTACCCTGGATGGTAGAGTAAGGGCCGCAGGGTGTGAGCTGGTGGCTGGCTGAGTTTTCTATGAGCATAGCACACATTTGTGGTTGTCATGTTCATTAAAGTGTGGAAAGCCAAAATCGTTACCGCAAATAATATTCAATTAATTGTGCAGCCCCGCTATGGAGTAATAAAATGCTAGTATGAAACTAGGATGTCTGTAATTTGAGTGTTGGAGGAGCAAGTGCCAAAAATAAGCATTTCAGTCTTTTTTGAGTGGAGTTGAAGGCAATTACGAGCCATTCAATTATGGATGACGTCGAGACGGATTAAAAGTAAAAATATCTCATTTAGGTTGCTTGGGTCACAGCTGAGGTACACCTGGGTATCGTCTGTATAAAAGTGGAAATTGATGTTGTGTGTATTTATGAGATAACCCAGTGGCAGCATCTAAATAGTGAACAGAACCCCACAAAGCAGCTAAGAAGTGGAAGACTCAGCAACTCCAACACAGAAAGTCCTATCTGTACGGTAAGACTTAAAACATTCAAGGGCCATGCCACTGATGCCCACCTATTGCGCTAAACGGGACAACAGAATGTTGTGATCAACCATGTGACATCTAGGCATACTTAAACAGATGGACATCCATCATCAGCAGCTAAACGCATGTAATTCATGACCCTAAGAAGGGCAGCTTCTGCACTGTGGTGGGCTCTAAATGCAGATTGAAAAGATTAAAACATTGAGTTGTCATTCATAAAATCTGCAAGTTGATTTGCAACAATCTTCTGTAGGACTTTGGCTAACAAAGGAAGTTTAGAGATAGGTTTAATTAATTTGAATTGAGTCCGGCTTTCTTTAACAGTGTGTTGGACAAAAGCATTTTTAAAATAGTGGGGGATAGTACCAGAGGAAGAGAGGTATTTTTAAATGCCTATAATGTCATATTTGTTGTCATCTGCTAATTGATACATTTCATTGCTTTCTGACATTTTTCATATCTACAGTATTGAGTTTGGAGTTATAGCCTTTATATTCGGCACATGGATACCCAGTGACTTGACTCTTTGCGCATATTTATTCATATTATTTATTATAGTGTGTTCACATTTATTGATATTTATACTACTATTTATAGTGTCGCTTCTGCTTCTTTTGCACTTCTGGTTAGATGCTAACTGCATTTCGTTGTCCCAGTACTTGTACTCTGTGCAATGACAATAAAGTTGAATCTAATCTAAAATGTTTAATTCTGCCAATTGCCCATATTCATTGTAGTGGTAGTGGTGTCATGTCCATCATATCTGTTAAGTGGTGTGAGATCCTATCTGGTTGGTGGTTCATATTTATTGTATTCTCATAAATGTGTCGTATTCATTGCCATCTTCTACTTGTTATATATGCTTCGCTTTGTGCCAACTGCTTGATAAGCATCATATACTAATTAGAACATTTTCATTGCTTTATATTCATTGTATTATGGTATGGGTGTCATATTCATTTTGTTCTGGTAAATGCTGTCTTAAGAATTGCATCACGGTCGACGTGACCTAATTCATGTCCTCACCTTTAATAAATAAAGCATTACTAAAAAATATATAAATTTATTCAGCAAAAAATGTTCCCCATGACAAATTTTCTATCTCATGTTTGACTAAGGAATCTGCTGCTGCCCTGCAGGGTAAGGAATGGTGCATGCGCGCATATTTACATTCATATTTCTCTTGCTTCTTCTTTTGGGAGATATTCCTATATCCTTTGGCCTCTCTGCCCCCTAAAAAGTTGACATCGCAATGGAGACTTTACATTCCTGAACTTTATTATGCGCCATGTCAATACATTCACTTCTCTCTTAAATACAGTAAGTCTCTGAGGAAATATGTATAACCTCAAGTTCACAATTAAACAATGCACACAGACAAGTAATATTAATTTTAAGTGCTGTTGCATAAATGCTCTATTGAATTAACCATGAATTAACTGTCAATTGAAGCATAATTGACAGTTAATTCAGGGTTCATCAGTACAAACAAATGAATAAATATAAGAATGTATTTGATGTAAAGTTATGTAATTTATTGTTAAATGTAATCTGATGTGGTTAAACAGATTTGTTCCATAAAATATACTACTGTGTAACAGGTAAAAGGGCCTCACACAGCTCCCCTATGATGCCCTCCAAGTTATAATTATTGATGTCTGAAGCCAAATCAAACAGTCAAATGCACTTTTAAGGACTTTTCTTGTCTCAAAAACCTCTTTTCTTGACAAGCGGCCAAGAAGGTATATTCTGTTTTACCTTTAGAATGCCTTTTGTTTCATGTTCGCACCAAGCGGCATCGTCTATTTTCATTTGTTTTCATGCTACGAACTGTATGGTTTATGATGTATTTGTACTTTGTTTACTCATAGTTCTCACGACGTGACTAGGGTGTGGAAGCAGCAGAGAAATAAGACGTATAATATGTCAAAGAACCGACCTGCGTCTGTGTTGTTGTCAAGATAGCTAGATTAATAATGAACTGTTTTCCGAATTTTGACCAATAAATGCTACGATCACATATCCCTTAAATCAGCGGTCCCCAACCTTTTTGCACCACGGACCAGTTTCATGCAAGACAATTTTTCTACCTATAATTTCATTTAATCCATGGCCCGGCACTGGTCCCTTAATCCATATTGCATCGCATCTTTTATTCCTAAAAAATAAAATGATTTTCAACAAATGGAATTAAACATTTATAAACTGATTTTTTTATTTCATCAACCTTTAACTCCATTGTTGTCTGACCAGTGTGTAGACAAGGCCATGAAAGCATTACACCTACTTGAGTACTTACTTACTTTTCAGTACACATGGAGCAATCCCACTGTGACGTAAATCCAACATTCACTCTCATTTCAACTTGGATTTGTTATATCTTGGTTTGTAAACTGCTACATGTTTGAGTATCTTCACCAGCCATGTGTTTACTTCAGCTCTCCTTCATTTGGTGCTGGGCCGATTGCATACATCCATGAAAGCCGTGAGACTCAATCATACATTCCATGTGCAGGCTGGAACTAAAATCGTTGCAACGCTTATTTTTCACTGGGTGATTCTGACATATTGCTCAGTCATCTTTTAATTCAAAGTTTATATAAGATAAGAAGTAATGCAGTTTTTTTTGTGACAATGCTGAGTTATGCTAAATGTATTGTCATGCATTGTCAATGCAGAAATGACAATTACATTTATAGCACACTGAAAAACCCTAAATCCATAGTCCCATTGCAATACATTTCAAATTGAGAGCTAATGATGCAAACAAAGTTGTTTTCATTACTGTATTATGCTTCATCTATGTACCTGTGTACCCCTTTAAAGACATCTAATTTAATCACTCAGTAGTTACATGATAACGTTATGATTATGTCTGGTCATAATAACCTCGGATCAGCCTCACCTTGGCCCATGTGCATCTAGAGCTCTGCACAGACTATTAAGTTTGGCTGACACTGTTTGTGTTGTAATTGAGGTGTGGTGTGGCATAGAACTGGAGGGGGGACATGTTCTACCGTCCCCCAGATACTCTCCATACCTTTAATTAGCTTCTTTCTGCTTATAATGTCACATGCTGTTAATACAGTCAAGGTGCTACTTGCTTTCCTGGGGGAAATCATCAGCTGCTAATTAACTTAATGCCTGAAATACACTTATATTTCTCATCATCAGCACATAAGTGTGGATACACCCAGGGACAGTTGATTTATAATCCTTTTTAAGCAGGTGAGTAGGGGGGCAGGAAGTAAAAAAGGGCTTCTGATTGATCAAACCCCAGAGAGAAGAGACCAGGGAGAAGCTCCATCATCAGTTTGAAGCAAGTTTGGGAGAAAGTCATGGAGCAAGTTGTTGAGATATTCTGGGCCAAAGGGCAAAGTAAAGGTGGAGAACAGGGACAGTTTACATGGCAGTGTCTCTCGGGGTAGATATCCGTGAGGGAGTAAGCGCAACATTTCCTCTTTGCTGAGAGATGAATCAGTTCAATAGGAAATGGAGGGACAAGACAAAGCAACACGGCTCATCGGTTATTGACAAAACCTATGTTGTTGTATCAGCTCTGACCACAGTTTTGCACTCCAGTAGTCCTGTTCCACTGCTCATTTGACTTTGCGCTCAAAGATGAACGCCATGGAATTTCTGCAGTCAGACATATTAATTCAATTTCTTGCGATAAGGAACATCCTCCTGGTTTAGCAGTGCATCCATCAGTATTCAAGAGAGTTAGATATAAGAATGAATCTGGAGCCTTTCCGTGGAATTTAGATTGAGACAGCAAAACAAGACGTAACACAATCAACATCTCTTTTTGTCACGCCTCAGCCTCACCAACCCTCAACCCTGGAACTGAATTTGAATGTATGTGCTTGCCAACCTGCCTATACTTTTTTACCATTCCTGTTAACCTGTTGATTCTAAGCCACTTCTGTTTGGATTTTTTAGCCTTTGTCTCTGAGCTTAATGTTTTATCATCATCATTGTCACTGAACTGTTCTGGTCTGCTGCGTGCAAGAAAAATAATCGTGCACATAGTCGCACAGTTCTCCCACAGACATTGAAGAAGATCACACAACAGACCCAAGAGTAGGTGCCCATGAGCAATCTGATCCATTCATCCTTTGTTATAAGCTTTTGTTTTTCAACAATCCTTTCGAAGTCAATCGTGTGTTATTTAATCAAGGATATAATATATTGTCATAATGCAACACTGGGTTGCACAACACAATGCAGTGTGTAGCTCAGTCGATTATGCAAAACAGAACAGAAAAAAAACAGTAGTAGTACTAGTGCATTCCTGAACTGCCTTTCTGGAATCTGCAACAGGTTCAATGTAAACAAACACAAACAATGGTGAATTTTCAGGGCAGATAATATTGCCGGTATCTTTACCAATCCAGTCCTGCCCTCCTGTCCTGCAGGATGCCATGATGGTGGCACACAGCTGGGTTAGCCTGAGTCTTATTTCCTTGCTACCGCCTTGGACATCAGCCAGGAGCAGGCTGGGTAGTTGCATAAAAGTTGGGTTAGCTTAAAATGGTAAATGGACTGCATTTATATAGCTCTTTTTCAATCTTTACGATCCCTCAAAGTGCTTTACAACACATGTCAGCATTCACATGTTCAGTCAGAGGCTACCATACAAGGTGCCACATGCTCATCAGGGACAACCATTCATACACACTCACACACTGTTGGCCATCGGGAGCAATTTGGGGTTCAGTATCTTGCCCAAGGGCACTTTGACATGCTGACCACAGAGGGTGGGGATCAAACCACTGACCCGCCGACCCTCCGACTGGTGGACGACCACTCTACCTCTTGAGCCACAGCCGCCCGTATTAGCTCCCATCCCGGCTCTTTTTCCTCCCTGGATGGTGTCTCCACCCTCGGTGGTGTTTGGGCCAGCAGGTCTGGTTCACTGGCCAGTGGTCAGAAGATGTCGTGGGCTGTGATCATCTCAAGGTCCGCTGCACCTCATCAAATCACCACGCTTCCTTCACAGAGTCTACCTCTGTTACATGCCATACTTGCTCCAGTACCGGCCGCTGCATCTACATGCACGACCATCTCCATAGCGACAGTGATGAATTAATTATATTGTAAGCTTGTAAGCTTGGATTTAAACTAGTTATAACGGACTTTTTAACACTGTGCGAAGAATGTTCGATTTGAAGATGTCTGAACGGAAGTTGACAGCCAGCAACAAAAAAAATTATTTCCTCTCTCGAGCAATGTAGATGTTTTCTCTCTACTGCTCTCCAGCTACCTTTAATTTTCATCTTCCCTTCACCTTCTTTAACCTCCCCCCCTCCCATGTCTTCTCTCTGTGGATTAGCCCTCCCCATTCCTACATCCCCAGCAGAATGAGGCTTGTCAGAAGAGATCAGAATGACTCACCTCAGGCGGACGGACACTCACATCGTCGACCCTTGACACAGCCAGGGATTCTGGGTGTCCATCGATGCTTCAGCCTCCACACCGCACAGACATTTTCTTATTAATATGTATGTGCTTCTGTGCCGGTTTATTACTGCTGCAACCGCACACCAGCCTCTCAGCCCTGTACATATCACAGCAGCTATCTAAATGATCCTTTAATATAATTAGTTATTACCAAAGATACGGGCTAATGGGGAAAGAGGAGCATTTGGAAATGTTTGGAGGTTGGTGATGCTGAGAAATATGAAGATGTGGATTTTGGCTTAGAATAAAAGAGCATCTGCAGATGCACAATTATTATTAATAATGATTATTAATAATAATTAAAATGATTGTCAAATAACAATTTAGTCTACTTTGGGTTTTGTTTCATTGTGTTGTTCCATCAGAGCTAATAGGAGCCTGGTTCCTGACTTTTGATTTTCATGGTTCAACTTTTGGCTTTTTAGTGCCAAGAACGGAAGTGCGTCTTTTGGATTTGAATTCAGAGCTGCCAAAAATGTTCTCTATCCCCGGACATACTCTCTCTATCCCTAAATGTATTTTTCATTTATAAATGTACTCTCTCTGTCTCTAAATTGACCCTCCATCTATAAATCTCTCTATCTCTTAATGCACTCTCTCCATCTCCAAATGTTCCCCCCCCCATCAAAGAAAATTCTCCGCGATGACGTGCTGAACTTATTGCCGACTCGTAACGGCCCTATGGCGCATAATGTGGAAATCAGTTGCGATGGTTTATCCATCCACCAGGTGGAGCAGTGATGCAAACTAACGCAGTTTACTGCATCTGAAATAATCTGTTTGTATCATATTTGACGTGAGGAAATGTGCTTTCCACACAGAGCATACTGTTAATGATTATTGTGATTTAATGATCCTATCATGATGATCAGGTCTTGACAATATTATGCTGAAGCTTTTTTGTAAAACACAGATTTGTTGTTTTTTATGGATAAAATAGTGAGACGGCTAAAGGCGATAATTACTGATTATACCTTCTATTTTGTCTATGGAAGTTTTAATAATGTTTTATTCAATAAAATTACATGAAAATGAAAGAAATAGAAGTGGGAAATAAATGACATGCAGTAAGAAATAACTGTGCATGCAGCGCCAATCTTCTGAACAGCTGATGTGTGATAGATTTTTATTAGGAAACGGATTATTGTTATAAATTCGATAGGGTCATAAAATGGAATTCATAGGTCATAACTATGAATGTAAAAAGTCCTATACTGATAATAAAAAAAGGTTAAAATGTGTAGGTTCTTCAGAAGGGTTAAACACTGGTTAAGTCCTGTTTAAGAGGTTAACAGAGTTTAAAATGTTGTAAAAGTATAAGCATCCTGCCAAGGAGTTAATCTATGATCTACCTGTTAAGCCTTTTTGAGAGATGGTGCCGGTGATTGATTAGTCATGCCTGCAGAGGTCGGGAGGGGTGAGCTAATGAATCAAGCCACCAAGCGGCCCTAATAGTCACTGTTGCAAAAACTCTTCGCCTCAATCCTCCTGCAGGCTGTTTGTGACCATCGGGGCCGCTTCATCGACAACTATGTGGGCTGGCCTAGGTCAGTCCACGACTTCAGAGTGCTCCTCGACAGCCCACTCTACGGCCGTTCACTCTACCCTCCTCCAGGGCACTTCATTCTTGCAGATGGAGGGTACCCGTGCCTCCAATACCCACTCCCGCCTCATCCTTCCCTACACAAGGCCAAGGTGTGGGAGCCCAGCACTTCAACAGCCATCACTCCCGGGCACGCTCCATTATAGAGCATGCGTTTGGGATGATGAAGAGCAGGTTCAGGGCCGTCCTGGAGGTGCACCACACCTTTTGTGCCTCATGTAAAATTATCACTCAAAAGAACTTTTTTATCATACTGAAGAAGAGTAGATCTTACATGATTGCATTATAGATAAACAGTATATACCAGCTGTCTGCAGACGTGTCTGCCCTGGAGGAGGTACCTGGGGACCATATCTATTGATGATAAGTAAGTAAAACAATTGTAAAGTTGTAAAACCTAATTACATAAAAAAAAGTGAGCATAGTTTGCCTGTTGAAATATTTTTTGGTGAGATTTTTTTGGACAAAATTGTCTTGTGAAGTATTAGTCTTTTATTCTTCCCTGCTTCTGAAAAAGTCTTAGTGACATGGCAGTCGTCGTGGGTCAGCCCTGCAAACCCACTCAATAGATGATGGGGTGGACAGTGGAGAGGCATCCCATGCACACTCCGGAGACCCCCCCCAGATGATGTCCCACCATCAGCGGACACCAGGGTCTTTATTGTGGCAGCCCAACAGCACCACCATGGACTCCCTGCTCAGTCGAACTGTATCTGTAGTGCAAATGTTGTGTTGTTTTTATAATGTTTTCATATATTTATAATAATCATTAAATAATTTTCTTTGTTTGATAATTAATTTCTATCCATTAATAGTTAATTTTCTAAATTAAATAATCCTTTTTCGAAATGAATAAATCATATATTTTATGTACTAAGTAAATGCTTCTTGAAGCTTTGAATCAATTCATCATTCGATCAGTTGCTAAGTTTTCATTTATAGTGCATGTAAAAAAAGATATACTGTATATATATATATATATATTCATCATTATTTATTTAAATTAATTTATATTTAATTTATTAATCCAAAAGTTTCTCTGGCAGAGAGAATAGCCTGGCCATCCTCTCCCTGCTCTCCTGTGCTCACCTCTGCCTCCTCTGCCTCCCTCTGCAACCTCATGTCCTCCTTCATTATCTCCAGCAGCTCATCTTTCCTCTCTCTCTTTCTCCTTCTCCTTACTGGCCCTGGCTGGCTTTCTTCCTCATCCTCCTCCTCCACTTCCTGGTCACCAACTGCTGTACTTGGCCCTGGTGTGTCCTCACGGATGGAGGCAATTAGGACAGGGGGGTTGGTTGAAAGCATCTGGACTGACCCTGGACCCTTAAGTACAAAATGGTCATATGGAGATATTACATAAGGGATATTGTTGCCTTACTTCTAAGATGAACTTGCAGAATGATTGACCCCACTGAAGACATTTTCATTCTCCCCCGCTAGCTAGCATAGCCACTAACGTCCTGTAACTTAACCTATGATTTTAACGTAATTTGATGTTTTAAGGTCCCTTGGTTTTTTAACATTTGTAAAAAGCTATTTGAGTGAGTTGAAACCCAATACTTACATTTAAAAGTATAGTCGTCTGCTGCTGCTGAGTCGGGGGACAGCATTTAAAAAAAATGTAACTTTTCACCAATCTTGGGTTCAATGAATCTTGGGATATGTGAGTTGTCTCCAAAACCGGCAAAAGAAGGCCGCATTTGTCGGCTGCATTTGAAGAAGTTTCCGAAATGGCACAGCCGTGTTGCTGCCACTGTGACTTAATTGGTCTACAAATGCTGGATTGGGACAGAACTATTGTGTGTATTTTGATCTTGTTTAGCTCAATAAAACCCACTGGAAACCCCATAACGACTGTCTGCCCCACAACCACTTAAATGAATTAAATCAAAGTAAACAGAAGAGGAATTATACATACAAACCTAATAAAAATGAACAACACCACTGAAATAGTGCAACAAAACAGGAAAATTAAATGATGACTCGGATCAGATAAACATCTGATCTCTGTCATCTAAAACTGGACTAGTACATTATGTCATATTAGATAAGAAGATTGATTTATTTTGTCTGACTGAAACCTGGCTGAGACATGAAGAATATGTCAGTCTAAATGAATCGACTCCGCTCGGTCATAATAATACTCATGTTCCTCGAAGCCGAGTTGCAGCCATATTCAACTCAAGCCTAATAATTAACCCTACATCTAAACTAAACCATAACTCTTTTGAAAGCCTTGTTCTTAGTATTTCTAACCCAACATGGAAAACAATACAGCCAATTTCATTTGTTATAGTGTACCGCCCTCCTGGTCCGTATTCTGAACTTAAATCTCTATTCTCAGAGTACTTATCAAATTTAGTCCTTAAAACATATAAAGTAATTATTGTAGGTGACTTTAATATTCATGCGGAAGTCGATGATAACAGCCTTAATACTGCGTTTATCTCATTATAAGATTCCATTGGATTCAGAATGTACATGAATCAACTCACTGTTTAAACCCTGGAACTTGTTCTGGCGTATGTAACATTGACGTAACATTTATTAGTCTGTCCGCATAATCCTCTTTTATCAGACCATTTTTAATAACTTTTGAAGTCCAGTGATTAGACTACAAGCCATTAGGCAACATATGGTACGCCCGATGTCCATCTGATAGTGCTGTAGCTAAGTTTAAGGAAGTGATTCCATCGGCACATAATTCAATACCATGTCTCACTATAACGGAGGACTCCTACGCTAACTTTAGTCCCCTAGAATCTTGTTGATAGTGCTGCAGACACTCAACTCAGCAACTGAGCAACTTATTACTCATTATTAATAGAAGAAAATAAGAACAACCCCAGGTTTCTTTTCAGCTCTGTAGACAGGCTGACAGAGAGCCACAGCTCTATTCAGCCTTCTATTCCTAAATCCTCTCATGAGCTTCTTCAACGATAAAATTATAATTATTAAAGACAAAATTAATCACCTCCTGCCCTCAACCGGTACCGACTTATCTTCAACTACCGGAACCTTAGAAACAGCTGTAACACCTGATATATACTGCTTATATATACAATTTATTAGTCTAAACCATCAACATGTCTCTTAGACCTGATTCCAACTAAGCTGTTTAAAGAAGTTGTACACTCAATCAACACTTCTTTATTAAGTATGATCAACCCATCTCTATTATCTGGCTATTTACTACAATCCTTTAAAGTACCTGTAATAAAAACCTTTCTCAGTTTGTATGTGTTTACGATGAATCCTCCATGCAAGCTAAAGTTAGTCATGGAGTCCCGCAAGGTTCTGTACTTGGACATATTCTATTCACCTTATGTACAGTATGCTTCCTTTAGGCAATATTATAAGGAACGACTCCATAAACTTTCATTGTTATGCGGATGATACTCAATAATATCTATCAATTAAACTAGATGAAACCAATCAATTAACTAAACTTCATGCATGCCTTAAGGACATAAAAACGTGGATGTCCTGCAACTTTTTGATGTTAAACACAGACAAAAGAAGTTATTGTATTTGGCCCCAAACGCCTCCGAAACCGTATATGTAAAGATATAGTTACTCTGGATGGCATTATCTTGGCCTCCAGCACCACCGTAAGGAATCTCGGCGTTATCTTTGATCAAGATATGTCCTTTAACATGACATAAAACAAACTTCAAGGACTTGAAGTCTTTCATCTACATAACGTTGCAAAAAGGCACATCCTGTCTCAAAACGATGGAGGAAAACTAGTCCATTCATGTGTTACTTCAAGGCTGGATTATTGTAATTCCTTATAATTAGGCTGCCCCAAAAAATCAATTAACACTAGAACCGCCAAGGGGGTCATTTTTACCCACATGCTTTGTCAAACACATGTAACTCTGTTAAAATAAAACCCCTACATGACTTTTCCTGAAATTAGTATATTTATCATATAGTGAATTATAGGAAGTGTTGGATATAAGGAATTACTAAATAAAATCATGTTTACCTCCAACCGGAGCATGTTGTCACTTTTACCCCCTATGGAAACAGCTGTGGCAAGCCGCTGTCAGTGACAGCTGTCCGCAAGCTGATGCATGTTCGCGCCACTGGTCCGGTTGCTAAGCAACGCCCATTGTTTAGAAATGTTGATAAGAAGAGTCATATCACCAGCTAAATAGGCATTAGATTAGAGATTTGGATGAAAACATGTACCGGAGGAAGCTCTGGCAATGCTCCAGGCAATGAGTGAGGCAGAATTTGATGGGGTAGAGATAACAGAGGCAGAATCAGATTGTATATTTGTACTTATTCGTGCCTTTTTGTAAATTCGGCAAGTGTACATTAAATTATTTCTCAAACTGTGTAAAAAACATTGCGTCAGTTTGTCCCTGCTTGTTACTGTAGACCGACCACTGCTCAAATGAGTGCAGTGCACACAGTTATTTCTTAGTTTGTGTCATTAAATTAACACAACCCGTATTGCTTTTATTTTCATGAAGTTCTGTTGAATACTAAATGTTTGGAGCTTTCCTGGACAGATTAGAAGGTATAACTAGTAACTAGAGGCATGGCTACACTATATATCAAAATCAACCATCAGTGTTTAACATAAAGTACATCTTCTGGATATGATTTTAAATGGAACACAGAGATAGGTTATAGGTTATTCATATCCCATATACATGATAATATCCTGGATACTGATTATTACTGCATGCTACAAAAATGTGCCTTTCCACAATTTGATCCTTTTTGTCGCCTGGGGAGAATATCCTCAGGCTCCCTTAAAAATCACATGATATTGTGAGTTGTTGAGTTAGGGGGAATGTTATAAATGTTGTGTAATGCTGTCTAAAACAAATTTGGAATTATTAATGCTTTGTTCAAAATTTAGGAAACGTATGATACATTAAATTATTTATTTATTTATTTGTTTTAAAAAGCATTGTTTTTTTGTCCTCGTCCCTTACTTTACAATTGCAATTGTTTTGCGCCCTGAAAAGGGGGAATATAATAAAGACGCTCAAACATGATGCTTTGTCTCTGGTAGCTTCATTGAGAAAGTATTATTTTTCAGAAATACCTACATAGGTACAAAATAGTTTTCAATATAAAACACTCCAACAAGATTTGCATTTACAAAAGCTAATTCAACAGGAAATATTCCAACAAGATATACATTTTCGTTCAATTTCAAAGTTAACTTTCTAATCTGTGTGAACATTTCAGTATATTATAATTTCTCACTTTTCCTAAACAGGTAAAAAGAAATGTGACAGGTTAAGTATTTAGAAAAATGGTCTATTAATCAATGAACAAACTTAAATGATCAAACGTAAATGCATTGAAACTAAGCAAAAATATCATGTACACCATTAGTAACCGTTTGTTTCTTCTATCCCCTCCGAGAACCATCACCTTACCGTGGTGGAGGGGTTTGGGTGCTCCTATGAACCTGAGGGCTGTGTTGTCGGGAGCCTAGTGCTCCTGGTAGGGTCTCCCATGGCAAATTGGTCTCAGGCGAGGGGCCAGACAAAGAATGGTTCAAGAACCCCAATGGCACATCAAAAAAGAGGAGGTGTGACCCTGCCCGGAGGAAGCCCGGGGCCCCCGTCTGGAGCCAGGCCTGGAAGGGGGGCCCGTCAACGAGCGCCTGGTGGCCGGGTTTGCCACGGAGCCCGGCCGGGCATAGCCCGAAGAAGCAACGTGGCACCCCCCCCCTCTCCATCATGTGGGCCTACCACGCGCAAGAAGAACCGTTGGGGTCGGGTACATTGCCAGACGGGTGGCAGTGAAGGTCGGGGACCTCGACGGAGCAGACCTGGGCGGCAAAGGCTGGCTCTGGGGACGTGGAACGTCACCTCTCTGTGGGGGAAAGAGCCGGAGCTTGTGCGGGAGGCGGAGCGCTACCAGTTAGATCTGGTTGGGCTCTCCTCTACGCACAGTCTCGGTTCTGGAACCGTACTCCTGGATAGGGGTTGGACCTTATTCTTCTCTGGAGTTGCTCAGGGTGTGAGGCGCCGGGCGGGTGTGGGGATACTCACAAATCCCCGGCTGAGTGCCGTTACGTTGGAGTTCACCCCGGTAGACGAGAGGGTCGCCTCCCTACGCCTACGGGTTATGGGGGTGAAAACTCTGACTGTTGTCTGTGCATATGCACCGAACAGCAGTTCAGAGTATTCAGCATTCTTGGAGACCCTGAATGGAGTCCTGTTGGGGGCTCCAGTAGGGGACTCCATAGTTCTACTGGGAGACTTCAATGCGCACGTGGGCAGCGATGGAGACACCTGGAGAGGCGTGATTGGGAGGAACGGCCTCCCTGATCTCAACCCGAGTGGTTGTTTGTTATTGGACTTCTGTGCTAGACATGGGCTGTCCATAACAAACACCATGTTCGAACATAAGGATGCTCATAAGTGTACATGGTACCAGAGCACCTTAGGCCGAAGATCGATGATCAATTTTGTAATCGTATCATCTGATCTGAGGCCGCATGTTTTGGACACTCGGGTAAAGAGAGGGGCGGAGCTGTCAACTGATCACCATCTGGTGGTGAGTTGGGTCAGGGGGTGGGGGAAGAGTCTGGACAGACCTGGTAAGCCCAAACGGGTAGTGCGGGTGAACTGGGAACGTCTGGAGGAGGCCCATACCCAGGAGACCTTTAACTCACGCCTCCGGCGGAGTTTCTCTGGCATCCCTGTGGAGGTTGGGGGCATTGAGCCTGAGTGGTCAATGTTCAAAGCTTCCATTGCTGAAGCTGCGGCGGCACCTCAGGAGGGGGAAGCGGGGAACCATCCAAGCTGTTTACAGCAGGGATGGAACACTGTTGACCTCAACTGAGGAGGTACTCGGGCGGTGGAAGGAGCATTTTGAGGAACTCCTCAATCCGACAAATACGTCCTCTTTGATAGAGGCAGGGCTGGAAGATTATGGGGGATGGCTTTGGGTGTGGAGGGGCTGTCGTGGCTGACACGTCTCTTCAACATTGCGTGGAAGTCGGGAACAGTGCCTAAGGAGTGGCAGACCGGGGTGGTGGTTCCCCTGTATAAAAAGGGGAACCAGAGAGTGTGTGCCAATTACAGGGGTATCACACTGCTCAGCCTCCCGGGTAAAGTCTACTCCAAGGTGCTGGAAAGGAGGGTTCTGCCGATAGTCGAACCTCAGATTGAAGAGGAACAATGCGGATTCCGTTCTGGCCGTGGAACAACGGACCAGCTCTTCACTCTCACAAGGATCCTGGAGGGGGCCTGGGAGTATGCCCATCCGGTTTACATGTGTTTTGTGGACCTGGAGGAAGCGTATGACCGGGTCCCCCGGGAGATACTGTGGGAGGTGCTGCGGGAGTATGGGGTGAGGGGGGCGCTTTTGAGGGCCATCCAATCCCTGTACGCCCAAAGCAAGAGTTGTGTCCGGGTTCTCGGCAGTAAGTCGGACTCGTTCCCGGTGGGTGTTGGCCTCCGCCAGGGCTGCGCTTTGTCACCAATCCTGTTTGTGGTATTCATGGACAGGATATCGAGGCGTAGTCGGGGGGAGGAGGGGTTGCAGTTTGGTGGGCTTGGGATCTCATCGCTGCTCTTTGCAGACGATGTGGTCCTGATGGCATCATCAGCCTGTGACCTTCAGCACTCACTGGATCGGTTCGCAGCCGAGTGTGAAGCGGTTGGAATGAGGATCAGCACCTCAAAATCTGAGGCCATGGTTCTCAGCAGGAAACCGGTGGATTGTCTACTCCGGGTAGGGAATGAGTCCTTACCCCAAGTGAAGGAGTTCAAGTACCTTGGGGTCTTGTTCACGAGTGAGGGGAAAATGGAGCGGGAGATGGGCCGGAGAATCGGAGCAGCGGGCTCGGTATTGCACTCGCTTTACCGCACCGTTGTGACGAAAAGAGAGCTGAGCCAGAAGGCAAAGCTCTCGATCTACCGGTCTATC
>CALSBV010010655.1:8828529-8852008 GCA_943590825.1 Bovichtus diacanthus
GGGGGGGGGGGGGGGGGGGGGGGGGGGGGGGGGGGGGGGGGTATTGTAACACTCTTATTGTGTTTATGTAGGGTTGAATCCCTTACTGTTAGTGAGTCAAATTTGACCTGCATCTATTAAAAAGAACAGGAAAAAAACACTAATTATCCTCTGGTTATTATTATCATATCCATCCTCCATTACCATAAGATTATACGCAGTTTGATATTTTTATGTACCTATCACCATGTTTAACTGACAATGTACAAATCCTATTATAAAATATGCATGATATATCTTTTTTGTTTTGCTTATGGTAAACAGAACAGGCAAATATGTTATATGACCATTAGAGGCTGTAAAGTACATAATTCCCCAATTAACTTTTCTCATACGTTAAAATGATAAATGATGAATGAATACACGTAAAGAAAATATGCAACTTTAACTTCAAAACTGTATTTGTGACAGTGTGTCAGAGTTGTCCTGAACACAACTATATGGGCAATTTACAACTTATTGAGCGTTATGATTATAAGCCCTTCAAGTTTCAGACGTATAGCAATTTTACAATAAAATATCTTGCCTCAAAATTCAATAAAAGGTGCAGTAAACACGCTTGCTTTGAGGTCATTGTGCAGTGTAACGTCCTCTTGGTCGTATTATGGAGACAATAATACGACACCCAAAGAATTCACAAGAGAGTAGACATGAAAATGCAAGTGATTTATCCACAGTCGACCTCAATACTAGCAAACATAACAGGGCCTTAAAATGTTGGGGAGGATCGAACAAAGGACGTTTTGCCAAACTAACACAATTAAATTATAGCATATTCAATTGAGTAGACCGATGTGTACCTCTAAAAACCGAACCACGAACAAAAAACCTAATGTGCTTAGATAAAAAAAAAGACTTAACCAAACTGAATACAGAGGTGGTGACAATCAATGCTTCAGACAAAAGTCAGCTGCTGTAAAGAAATGTACAGGGTACCCCAACCCACCTATTGTCCTTAACCTCCCACTACATATCTATTCTAACATTAACATGTTCGCTCAAATAGTGCAGCAGCACTTCAGGAGAATACAAGCAGAGCAAAATCAGAAAGTGGACTCTTCAAGCGTACTCCGTTTGTTGAACTTGAAGCCTGAGAACCAAGTATCGGCCGGACCAGGCTGCACAGGCTGGAAACATCTGACGTTGTTCGCACCTGGAGAGAATACAGGGAAGGAAAAAAAGGGAAAGCATAAGATAAGAAAACTCACAACAAACACCAAACACTTTGCCTCTGTCTGGCACGTAGCAGAAGTCAGTGATGTCCTCGACACAAGTGTATGAGTCATTGTCAGAATGTATTTTTACATTTAGAGTCAGAATGAGAATTAGAATTAGAATTTAGATTTTAAATTTTAACTTTGGAAAACTTTGAAATGGTACAGTAAAAATGCTTGATATTAGCAGTGTCTCAATTCAGGGGCTGCAGACGTCGGAGGCTTGTTCATTTTTATTCGGTATGTATAATTCCTCTTCAGTTTACTTTTGATTTAATGAATGGTTGAGTGGTTGTGGGGAAGACAGTCGTTAGGGGTTTTTCAGTGTGTTTTACTGAGGTAAACACGCTCAAAATATACACAACAGTTCTGTCCCAATCCAGCATTTGTAGACCGATTACGTCACAGCGGCCGCGACGAGGCTGTCCCATTTCGGAGACTCCTTCAAATGTAGCCAACAGATGCAGCCTTCTTTTCCCGGATTTGGAGGACACTTATCCCAAGATTCAGTGATATTACCATATGAACTACGTGTTAACTAGCTAATGTTGACATTAATATTAGCTAAAAGTACAGGGCTTAACCAATATTACTTTAATAGGTTTGACTTACCTGAAAATGGTCCCGTCTCAGCCTAAAACACATCATATAAACCGCTTCCTCAATCAAAGTTGAAAGAAAGAAAAAGAAAAGTAACTTTTCTGGATCCATTATTTGGAAAAAGAAATGATAAAAATGAAGCCGTCAATTGTGCTTTATGATGGCTGAGAGTTGCTAGACGACAGGAGCGGCAAAAGGTAGGGGCGCGAACAGCTGGTGATGTAGACCAGACCGTCTCATTTCGTAGGCCGCGAAGACGGGTGCAGCCCCTGAATTGAGACACTGCTAATGTGTCAGTTTGTATGTAGTGTTGTCCTTAACACGCATAAATGAGCCAGTGTCTGAATTTATGGATCAATTGGGTTTTAAAAGCATTACACGTTTTAAAAGGATTACACGTTTCAGATATAAGGTCATTTCAAAGTAAAAGTGTGAGACTTAAATTTCATTAAAGTCATTCCCGTCACAAAATAGGAGAGTCTGCTAATTCATAAAGGACACTTCATTAGGTGTGAATGTAAGCACAAATTGTCTGTCTCTATGTGTCACCCCGGTCGCAGTCTGGCGACCTCTCGCCCAATGTCAGCTGGGATTGGCTCTAACCCCCATGTAACCCTGTGACTGATAAGTGGTTACCGATAATAGATGGATGAATGGATGAACATTAATATACTATCCAAGACAAGATCACATGAGTGACATCTGAGATCTATTTGAATGCTTTTTCATCAAACACCTCACCTTTCTTTCTTTTTCCCACCTTCAAAAGAGAGAAAGTGTTTTGCATCTCAGTCAGAAAGCATATGCAGGCTTAAAGACATCCTGTCGTCAGTATTTATTTTGGCACCGGGGCTTTTGGGCTAATTGAAACTGACATAATAAGGACAAAAGGTATGTTGGTGCACTTTGAGGAGAGACGGATGAAGAGGTGAGGATGTGCATCATCCTTGTCAGACATCAGCTGATGGACTGGTGTTTCTGAAGGTGGCTGACTTGTCTAGCAGATCATGTGTGACACAGTATTCTGACAAGACCTCGAAAAGTACCCTGCAGGTCTTCATGATGAAGGGAAGGCCGTTTTTTCCCCCATTGTACGTCAGTTTGATTGATTTTGTGACACTGCATTTTTGTTTTCGGTTGTCAAGGTTTTTGTGCAAGTTGTTTTCTGCTCAGGTGATTAGTTGAACAAAATACCGCCAGAAAGCTACTGAATATAAATGACAAATATGTAACTGGCTGTAAATAGAACGACAACTCACTGTGGGTTCTTTAGACATGTTTCTTAACTTTCAGTCTTTGATATCAACTGCTTGCATCTGACTGAAATCTAACTTCCTGCCAACTCTGGTTTACTCGTGTGCCCCAGATTCCACTAGAAACCTCCCCAGTTTGCATAATGAAGAGTAACATCAAAATAACAATTATCCTAATAAAAATGCTAATCATCTGTGTGTGTAATCAGACATTACTGCTCTGCAACAACCAGCTCATTTGAAACTTTTGAGAGCCTTTCTTCACGCACCGTGAGCACACTTTCGGCGTGATTCGTTGATTGTCCAATCAAAGCACAAGTGCGTCTGAATGCACACTGGGTATTCCGGCTGACGGTGCGCTAGTTAGCAGTGCAAACCGTGGAATTATAATTTGTCGAGTTGATCCATTCACAGAGAGAAGAAGAGATTTGTTTACATCATGCAAACTCCCAGAGGGATGGAGTTGGTGGTCCTGGCTGGTTGGAAAAACACGTTACCTAAAATGCTGACACCTCTGTTGACCATACTGGTAATGTTTGCATTATTAATATGTTGTTTTGTCCCTTGAATTGTAGCTATGATTACCTCTTTAATCAAATATACCGTTTGATAATATGTGCATTTGCCACTACCAGAGAAAGACATTCCTGAGCTTTTTCCACCTCGAGAGTGGAACTCCCATGAAATTATTTCACAGATGTGTTGCGTACCACGATGGTAATGGACAGTGTTGCGTACTATGATGGTAATGGACAATGGTTACAGTTAACCCACATGATTAACTATTGTTGTTAGCATAAAATGCTCAGAGGGAGATAAAGTAATAGACATTTCCAGATCTGTAAGAAATCCTGTGTTTTATTAATTTGTAAATAACAAACTGCGAGTGTCTTACTGAATGTCAGGAGACAATGATGATGGGATTCACTCAGCTGCATTGTGAAGATGCTGTCCTGTGCTAGCTTAGAGATAATCATTAATGTTCAATGATTTCCCGACCTTGCAAATGTCAGAGTCTGCATGCAGTATCAATGTGTATAAAAACCTAACGTTTCTGTTTTTTTGTATGAAGGTTTACTGAATGACAATAGAGTAACAAACAGCTAATATAATATAAAATGTGTCTTCATGGGAGAAATTCTAATTGTTAATAAGTACTGTACATGAATTAACACGTAAAATGTATATATATCTTATAGACTGGGACAGGCAGACAGATCAAAACCTGAACACATTAAACCGAATATATCTGCATGGCTAGATGCTGTACCACAAGAGGTAAAAAATATTGTTATTTTCCAATTCTATACCATATACTAACACTACACAGTATACACTAACGTTCAAGAAATCAGTGTTCCTCTCTGTTTTGTACAAACATGTAGGTGGGCAACACCATTGTTTTTTTTTTTATAATTGCTTTTCATTCTAGAAAAAGAATGCATTATTTCCTGTAAATCGTATTTCAGATACAACGTTGTGTACATTATTCAGTACAAAAGGGTGGTAACTTAATGCTAGAAACTATATCACTGGTAAAAAGAAATTCTATGAAAATCATCCCATGCCATAACATGCCATGCCATGCATAATGCACATTTCAAAATAAAAGTCTTCATTCCAGTCAAAAATGTAAACGTCTCAGGCTGAAAATATTTATTATAAATTGTTGTTTTTTTCACAGAAATGATATGAGGTTTCTTCTTTATTCCCATCATCCTCTCTAATCTTGTTCTTGTTGGGATGCTTAATTTTCTTGGCTAATATAAATATGGATGAGTATGGCAAAAGTGATCAGTTAAGTAACAATACTTTTACACATTAACTGTAAATTACATTACTTTTAAATCTTATTTATTCATTTACAATAATGTATTTTCTGTGACCAGTGTGGCCAGAAAAGAATGACGAGTTTTCCCTTTAACTGTATGTATTGGCAACACAAACATCATCTCATGCATGGTCAATTAGAGTCTGCAAGCAGTGTGTTGACAATGAAGTGGGATCATTGCAAACTTTTTGTTTCTGTGCATGTATGTGATGAACAGCTTTTTTGAGAAAAACTACTTTCTTCAAATTTAAGAAATTGTTGAGTTAGTTAAATAACACTGTCTACTACACATTCATAATTATTAACAAGAATATTGTGTGCACCCTTGTTTTGTCCTGTTTTTACATTGGCTCCGGCTGTTGGTTTGAAGCTTCTAGGTGGCGAACAAAACTGCTTTGGCACTATTGCTATTGCACTACTTAACAAAGGGAATGTTAGCACAACATGGCCAGTTCTTCCAGGTGGGTGGGTGGGGGGGGGGGGATCTAACCCTCTTCACAGCCTCTCCATTGAGTCATTTGTTGGACAGGGTCGCACACTGGCTAGCTCATCTGAGCATTCTTTGGTGAGAAATGCTGCCTCCTCTCCGTCCTCCCTTTCTGTGGTTCTCTTGGCTGGGGCTTCCCCACTTGAGGACAAAGAGATCCTGCCAGGCCTGCCTCAGATTGAAGCTTGAAGCTTGGCCTCCACTTGCTCCTTGTACCATCCTTTGGCTTGGGCTATCTCCCCCTTAAATGCTATTTGGGAGACTCTGCGCTTAGCTTGGAATTGCTCCTTTTCTCCCTCTATGCATCCATGTCCTCTTTATCTGGATCATGAATCATGGCTGGGCCTGTTGCCATGCTCCTGTCTGACACCAACTATATTATTACTGCTGGCGACACCTGGAAGCTGTTTGACATTCTACTGGATCTTTGTTAAAACAAATATATATACATATATATATATATATATGTATATATATTCACATTATCATTTCTGTCATATGGATTGTCTATGTTGTAATTTTATCAAATAAAATCAAGTTTATTTATATAGCCCAATATCACAAATTACACATTTGTCTCAGTGGGCTTTACAGACTGTACAGGATACGACACCCTCTGTCCTTAGACCCTCGCACCGCACGAGGACAAACTCCCTAAAAGAAACCACACAACTAAAGGGGGAAACATGGAAAAAACCTCAGGGAGAGACTGAGGAGGGATCCCTCTACCAGGACGGACAGACGTACAATAGGTGACGTGTGTTGAGAATAAACAACATCGTTAAAAATACAACATAGACAATCTCTGCGACATGTTGTTTCTTCTGTAAGAAAAAAGACATCTATTGCACATCTGACTGTCCTGGGAGAGGAATCCCTTCTCATTTGCTCTCCCTGAGGTTTCTTCCATTTTTCCCCAGTTAATTGAAGTGTTTCGTCCTCTGCAAGGGTCCAAGGACTGAGGGTGACGTATGCTTTACAGATTGTAAAGCCCCCTGAGACAAATTTGTAATTTGTGATATTGGGCTATATAAACACATTATTACATTTTTGATTGATTGATTGTTTGATTGATTGATTGAAACCTTACCTAAGATGCAGGTAGCCTCACATAACTGGTTGATTGCTGTGATTGCCTATTTCAGTGCCACGTTATTGGACGATAATTGGTCCACCACTGACACTATGTCAGAGAGCATGCTCAGCTGCACCTTGAGCTTGTTCACATCAACGTCTAGAGGAGTAGTGCTCCACCACAGCATCAAGGTTTTAGAAGAGCCCTTGTCCGCTCTATTGCTGTCCACAAGTAGGTTCTCCACAGAGGAAACAGAGGTGTCCAATGTGTGGAACCGCTCCTTCAGAGTTTTAAATTACTTGGGAAAGTAGAAGATTCCAGTGCTTCTTATAGTTTTGTTTCAATTTGAAGACGGTTGGATCCTCTGCTTTCTCACCATACTTACTGATTAGCATGGCCTTACTGACATCGAGACCTTCCGCCAGCGAGACACACTCTACTCACACACACGTGAAAATGAAAGTGAGGCCGGACAAACTAACGATTCTTTGAAACAAATGAATAAATCATTTAATGTGTTATACGTTTGCCGAAATTAAAAGAAGGCACGAATAATTACAAATGTGTCGTAGACAGTGAACGTTTCCCCTAACTTTACAACTAACAAAACAAAGTGATTTTTGATGGAGCCTGGTGATATTCTCATCAGTGACCATAATAATCAAATTGCGGTTACTGTTTACTGTATTATTTGTTAAATTTGACGTAAATTGAATTTAGTATTTTTCATAAATGTAGTGTAATGATCTTATCAGCTCAAACGGACTGCGTGAAACATATTTTGGCTTGCAAAGTGAACCCTTAAAAACTGTCTTTTAATGATTATTAACCTTTTTACCTGGCTAATGTTTCGCTCTGAGTCAGAGACAATAGTAAAGTTCATGAATTAACCAATTTATTAAAAACAAAACAGTGCAGAGAAGGTGTAAAATATTGTTTCACTTTCCTATATTAGTCACACACAGACAGACTTTATATCAGCAGACTTTTTTGAAGCTCTTAATGGGCCATCGGACATCTTTATCCACAGGTCTCCCTCCCCTCTAAGTGTAAAGCTGGAGTAAAGTATCTGTTTTTTTACTTCTCTGAGACAGCGTGGACCGCGGGGGTGTTTGCGTGTGAACAGATCAGAACACATAATCAGCACCAGTAGAAGAAGTACTCACATCTTTCATTTGAGTAAAAATAGCAAACTAGCAAAGTCCTGCATTCAAAATCTTACTTAAGTAAAAGTACAAACGTATAAGCATCAAAATATAAATACACCACGTAAACGTTTTCATTATGGAGAATGGCCCATTTCAGAATAATATATATATTATTGAATTATAATTATGATATGATTCATTTATGTGTTCACTTTAATCACTTTAATGTTGCAGCTGGTAAAGATGGAGCTCATTTTAATTACTATATATACTGCTGGGTGGCTTAATCTATAATACTATATTAAGCCTGTATATTGATACGAAATATAAATAAATTAAGTATCTATAGTCCAGTGATTCTCTCTGGCTGGGGCTCCACAAAATAATTTGCTATAAAGTTGTATCATTAAAAAGTGCATATCTGCAGATAGGGACAATTTGCACCAATAAAACAAAAATACTGTGTGCATTACTCCCACACATGTTAGCTTTGGGCCAATAGAAACTCGTGATTGTGACAAAAAGCAATAAGTTCATTATTCCAAAGATGAAGTACTAACTGAAAGTCGGGTTTAGACTGGTAAATTTAAATGTCTGGATTTACTAGAACTCTGTCAGTCTTATTTTCTGAAAGCTGGGACGGGATCAATAACATGACAAGTATAAATGCTGTCAAATTGAGTCTAAATGCAATTTGAATAAAATGACCCTTTTTAATTAATGGTATTAACATCATTCAAATTGTAATGTTTTTCTTTTCATCACTGTAAAACAGATCTAAAGTATTTAGGTTGAAAAGTTTTAGAATAAAAATAGTTCCAATGGCATCCAAGAGTAGAAATGGTAGTGGAGCTTAATCTGAATTATGATGAGTACAGTACTTGGGTAAGTAAATGTACTTAGTTACATTCCACCACTGAAAATCAGGGTTTGCGCTGTTAAAGATATGTGATTAATAACTTGTGACAACTGATGGCCGGCAAACATTATTGAAGTTCCAGCATGCGAACCAAAGACAAATGACTCTTCAGTGTACTTTAGCTAGTTTATGTGTTTTTATGAAAGCAGCACCATCTCATGGTGAAACACTGCAACTGAATGAATGGACATGTTTAGAGTGGAATGTAGACACGCCCTGTCAGGAAACACGACGAGGGGGCAGACTCCCAGGGACTGGGTGGCCTTCGGCTTGGCGGGGACATTCTAGATGGCTGCATCTGTTCTTTCTTGCTTTACTCCAATGACCAAAACCTTGGGAAGTGAAGGCTTCTTCGTTTACGTCTGTTTGCCACTCAAGCCATTGATGGTCTTTAAATTATGACTATTTGAACGACCGTTTGGTTGATCCAAAGGCTGACTTTGGGAACTAATGTTGGCTGATCTGTCTGTTCTTCAGAAATAACATCCTTATGTATGAATCTACAATAATTATGCTCATTTGTTGTTAGTTAAATAATACTTTATTCTGAATGAAATTTTTATTCATTGTGGTTTGAATAAATAAAAGTTTGAGAACAAATAATGTTATTCCACACTTTTGAGCTAACTTATATTTGCATTAGTGTAACTCTCTGGTCTCTTTCAGTCCTCCCTGAGTCTGTACTGTCACTTCATTCTACATAAAGGAGAGAAATATGTGAAATATATCCTAATCTTTTAGCAATGTGTTTGGAGTAGCTAGCTAGCTAACATTAGCTAGCTAAACAGCTTCTCCATTTACATCCTTACACAGCACACCATGGCTTAGCTTTGAAATTCAACACGCTATCTAATCTATTTGTCCCTGTGCTTCTGCATCAAAAACATTGTGTTTTCATGCATCGGTCAATTTTGAGAGTTTGGGCTATTTTGCTTCCATAACATGTCTTCTTTCAGACTAGTTCAAAGAAAACATCACAAATGCACAGTTAGGTGTTTATTTGACTAAATGTGTCTATTTATCTCTGAAAATTTCTCTTAAGTTCGCAGTTGGACAGAATCAGCTAATCAGTCAAATAATATAAACATGGTGGTCACCTGGTTCTGGTCTCTTGGAGTAGGCTGGGTCCTGGAGGAAGAACGTATGGAAGTTTCATGGTGATATCTATTAGTTACATTTTTTATTTATGCTATTCACCTGTAGTGTCTTGCAAAATGTATGGAATTTTACAATACATATCTTGAAAGGCTGTTTGAATGATTTTGAGCCAGAAATCTCCACTTCAGTAGCACTTACATAACCCAAAATGTCCGGTTTCTTTCCTATCTATATTCTGACGTTTTTTACAGAGGAGTTTGTTCATATGTCATTCATAGCCTGATTTGTAGAGCATTTCTTTCCTAAAAAACATCACAAAAATTGAATAGAGTTTGAGTAAAATGTTATCCACAGAACTACTTTTAATATTCTCTGCCGGATCACATTTGACCAGGAGTACCACAATGTAAGAATTTTCTTTAGAGACCTTCAAAATCAAATAATGATAACCATTGATTTTGAAGCATTGTTCCATTAGAAAGAACTCGACAATATTTATGAATGAGTGTCTTTTTTTTTATAGTTTCAATTCTGACAAAGTGATTGAAATATCTCCCCCAATTCTTTATGAACCTCATTGATGATTCCTTTTTCTGTTTGATGCTGCAGGAAAGCCAACCACTGCTTCTCCCTATAAACTAATGAATATGGATTTTAATTATTTTTCTCTTTTAGTTTTTAAGGTATTATGCCTCAAAGTAATTATCTGCACACACCCTGCTGCTCTGCACACATTTCGCCCTCAACATGGAGATTCAGTCGCTATCTTCATTCACTTATTTCTTCTTACTTACTGACTTCTTACTTTCCTTAATGACAAATATTTGTCGATGAAGGAGGATTCTGGTATTCAGCTAAGAAAAAATATGCTAGGGCAGGCAGCGATTGGCCTGAGTGCCAGCGCACTCAAACCGTCCATGAAGCAGCTTTGATAAAATACGTTTTTGTGATACTATTGAATACACAATACTCACTTCCCAGATGCTTTTCATTTCAGAAAACAATTCTCCTTACACAATATTGTGTTTTACCTCTTAACTAACTTGTTATCCATTCAATCTCATTTTATTGAGGAGTGTACCATAATGTACACAAGCCCCAAATCATGGCCAATACAGTAATTATTCCCATTGTTGATGGCACTCAGGAAGTTTCTGGTGCTGAACAGAAGAGTGTTTTTTCTGTGCTATGATGACCATGACCTTGTCTCACCTGAGGAGTGTGTTGGGGAGTCTGTTTTTTACATGGGCAGACTTACGATGGTGCCTTTAAAGTGGCAGGAAAGTAGACCGTTGCACAGGCAATACTGAGGAGGCAGCAGTTATAGTCCCAAAAATACACGTCTGACCACTGTGAAACCACTATGCCCAACAGAGTGGACTGGGCAAGATTCTGCTATAATAGCTGGGCTTGAGCAGTATGAGCTGGTCCAGTTTCAGCAAAGGTGAGACGGTGTGAGGCCTCACACTTGCCTCTGCATTCATTGGAGGGAAGAAAACGCAGACTGTATGTGATATGCAGGCAAGCCGTTGATTGTGTGCACTCGTCTCTTCGGGGAAAGAGAAATGACAAGAGCTGCACAAGTGATAGAGTACGCTCCTCACTGAGGAGTGAGGCTCAACGTTTCTCTAGATCAGCGCCCTGAGCTAAACAGAGGTTCACTCTCCATGCAGTCGCCCCTCTTTTGAAACAAATAGCCCTCCAGCAGCAGTGGAGAGGCAGGAGAGATCCTCAGGGGGCTGCCAGTGGAGGTGTGACGGTTATTTGACTAAGTTGAGGTTCTAATCACGGACAGCTTTAAGACTTTGCTACAGACTTTAGTGCTTGTTATTTTCTCTATTAACAAGTTAAAGTAAAAAAAACTACGAAAGTTACTTTCCATTTTATTATTTCTTAAGGTGTGAAGACCAGTGCAAAATAATATAAAAACAGCACTTGTTAATATAACTTTTTTTCTTCTTTTTTTTTTTTTATGACGTAGAGCAGGTCGGCTATCAAACAATTAAAAATAGCCTATACAATTAAGATATAAACAATCTCCTTTTCTCTATTTTTCCCTGAGGGGACACATTGAATGACAGAATTGACGTCCCAACTTCTTTGTCTTTTCTCACGCTTTTTCGCTCTTGTGCTTCCACTGTGAACAAAATAAATAAACCCCCCCCCCCCCCCCCTCAGAAAAATAAACAAGATAACCATTTAACATAAACAGCAGCGATATGTACCTGTCTCTTCCATTTACACACAAATGGGTTTGGAAAAACAAAACCCTTCCCTGTACTACTTTCCTTCCTAAATCAGATCACTATGGTGAACTCAAAGGCTGTATTATCATAAGCACAACAGCTTCACCACCCTCTGTAGAGTCTTACGGTTGATGGGCGGTGCAGCTGCCGTGCCAGTCTCTGTCCTGTCGATGATCCTATAAAGCTCCTCCAGCGGTTTCTGGAATCTGTCTATTTTACATTTGAACATTTAACCCTAAAAGTAACAACATAAAAATCCCATCTCTCCCTCGTTTTGTCCCAAAAAATATGCCCTAAATTGGGATAAATGATGTGCACACATCTCAAACATTTGAACATAACTCTTTTCAAGCAAAAGTTAGTTTGTGTTTTCGATGTAAAATGTACTCAACTGCAGAACAACGTCCAGCAAATGCTGCGAAAACAGTCCCCTGTCGAGCGCAGTGTCACTTTTTAATTGTGCTGAAGCTGGTTCTCAAACTTGATGTCCCCCAGGCTTGCTCTTCTGCTTGTAAAGATGAGTCTACCACAACTGAACAATGTCTCACAAGCAGATGCAGGTAGTGCAGTCATGCAGGTACTGCATGAAAAGTGGGATTTTCGTCAGTAAGTGGCCATGTAAATTGCTGTGGAAGAACAAGTTAACGACTCTTCACAGGAATGTGTAAGCGGGACAGAAAACTACCAGAAACTGAATTGATGAATTGATGTGGAGTTTTAGTTTTTGGAAGTTTTACAAGCTTGAGAAGCTTGGCAGTTGCCCCCCCCCCCCCCCACCCTCCCAAGCCCACAGTGCAAATCAGGGTAGTAAGGGGATTTTGGCTTACCAATAGTCCAGGAGTTACGCCTTTTTCTAAAAAAGGTACTAAATCCATTTTAAGAAAATCTCTGGTATAAATAGATCAGGCTTAGTATAATTACATACTCAGACTAAAGCTGCATTCACACCAAATCAGGCGACGCGCAGGGTTAAATGGTCCATTTGTGATGTCATCTTGTGAACTTGAACCCCCAGTAGACTTTATATTTCACAGTTATTGTTTTCGTCAGAGTGTTTCTATGATTGCGACATTTCCAAACGCACCTGAATGCAACTTCATTCATTTCACAGCAGCTAGACAAAAGACGGAGCGTGTTGTGCTGGAGCTTGTGGCTTGAAACACGCTATCAAATTCCCCACAGAATTGCTCCAATGAGCATCCATGTAGTCAGCTGTTACACAAACTCCTGGGCAGTTGGGGGTACGTTAAGTGCTTGTGTTTTGTTTTTTACCCTTACTTTCTTGGAAGGAAGTTGTTTTTCAGCCCCCATCCCATGGCAGCGAGAGGCGAGGATGTGTTGTACTCTCTCACCAACTCGTTGGTTATGTGACTGGCAGCGTGACATCGATCTGTTTCAACTTTTCCGCCACTGGCCACTGTCGCTATTCCCACTCAAATTAATGGGAGGAAGGCCAACTCATTTGGTGTGAATGCAGCCTAAGACGGAAGATAAAAGGGTAGAAATCCATATTCCTAAACTGCCTAATCTGAGTTATGTTCCTATTACTTGATTTAGATTTATTTTGTCTCTTTTATTTAGTATATACACATTTATTGTATCTGCTATGAAAGACATCATGAAAAGTCATATTAATACTCACATTCCTCGAGGAACAGGCCGAGGAACTGGAGTTGCCACCATCTTCGACTCAAGACTATTAATCAACCCTAAACCTAAATAAAATGATAACTCTTTCAAAATCCTTGTTCTTAGTCTTTCACACCCAACCTGGAAAGAAAAGAAGTGGGGTTCAGTCAGAATGTACATGAACATGGCATATGGCATTGAAATTGAACATTTTCATTCCTAGTCTGTCCTAGGGATGTCACGAGAACCGATACTTCGTGCTACTACTAAGCCAATGCCAAAATTCTGAAAATGTGACGGTACTCGTTTTTCTACAGTAGCTTAGGAATTAAGAAATTAAAAAAATGTTGAGTCTGCTTATTGGTTCCTAAAGCACACAAGTCTGGCCGTGTGCCCTGGACTGCAGGTTTTTCTCCTCTGCTCCTTAGCCTAACAGATATTTGCTGTCCGTGCATCCACCTCGCTTTCTCTTTTGCTGAAACAAGCATAGAGCACAACATTAAGCACTTTGTCACTGCTATTGGTATCGACTACTCAATTTCTTATCAGACTATTATTTAATATCTTGTGAAGTCCTGCTCCTACAAGCCATTAGGCACACATTCCTTCACTAGATGTTTATCTGATAGTGTAACGGCCGGTGAGAACACAGGCAAAGGACTCAACAGCACGACTCAGAGACAAAGGATTAGGATCAATAGAAACAGTCTTGACTTGCAGAGTTCGGTGCACAGGTGATCAGTCAGGAAAGCGAGCAAAACACACAAGGAGTAGGCGAAAGCAGGGTTGCTGCGGATCACCGTGTTGTAGCGCATGAGAGCAGCCCCATTGGTTTACATTTGTGCTAAAAGTATGCGGGCAGCGCTTCTCTGAAAATTGCTACGCTTTAGTGTGAACCCGGGGTGAGGGAGAGTTGCCAAAATGAGGAAAAGCAAGGCTGAGTGGCGGCGCCGTATCCAGTTCTTATGATACATCCATGCACGGCCCAGCATTAAAAGCCCGCTGCAGTGATTAGCCTGCAACAAGGTCTGAGGCCCCTGTTTGGCTAATTTATCTAAAAGCCACTTGACAGTCCAAGACACCAGCACCCATAGAAAGAACATTCTCTCTGTGACCGGAAATGCAATCATCTCACCCATGTTGATGCTCTCGTCTTCTGTCACACAAACCAGGATCATAAAGCAAAAACTCAGGACTATGATAGTCAGTAAGCTTACAGGTGACCTCGTGCAGTGAGATTTTTTATTTTAGAGCATGTTGTACCAATCTTTGCATTTAAATGAGAGTTGTTTTACATCAAGGTTGTTTTTCCTTGCATCCTGGTTTGCATGCTGTATTGTCCATTTATATATTATGCAAGGCTATATTATCTTATATAGGCTAACTAATATTATAAGCCTATAGTATTTTTTATGAAAAGTTGTATCGGTATACTGTAAAATATTTGTGTATGTCAGCCTGCAAATCTTGCCAATATGCAGGTTGTCCATTGTTGCATAGTACTCCTCCTGTCTTGTGTGTTTATTGTTGATGACGTCACCAACGAGTAGCCATGGTCAACCCTAAAGAAATCATCAAGTCATGCAAACCCCTAATCAAAGCTGATTTCAAAATTCCATAAATGAGGTACCTTTGATTCTTCAGATTTGATCTTTGATCTGTTGCACAGGTTAATAAATGTGCAAACAATTCAGCCAGGTTAATCAAATATTTAACTGTAGCGTGATGCTTTGCAGAAAAGGAAAATGACAGAGTCACAAAGTGAAACGCTGTTGTATCTGAAAAATACACAGCCTGCTAACATAAAGAATTATAACAAAGTTTTAAATGGCTGGGCTCTGTGGGGTTTTGTTGTTGGCAGGCAACGGCAGATCCAAATATCAGGATGTTAAAGGCTAATGTAAGAGTATAGACTCACTCAGAGCTCACTGAATGAGTTCATCTGAGCCTTTGACCTCTGCTGTATTATACAATCGAGCAACATTTTGCAGTAAAACTCCATTCCTCTTCCTTTGGGCAGCTGCTTTGTGCCAACATGTCTCTGTTTTCGATCGAAAAAACAATATGTGAAGCTTAAAGCTGAAATACTCCATCAATTATTGAGAATACAACCAGCTCCAGAGATGTTTGTACAATACAGACCTAAACACAACATACGGGGGGTGGACAAAATAACAGGAACAGCTTTCAGGATGATGCAATCCAGTGCAATACTCCTGCCATAATTAAAGCTAGAGAATCTAGTAGAATGTCCACATTTCCATCTCTTATTTCACCTTTTACTTTGTGTACATCAGGGGGCAGACTAAATAACAGGAACTTTAAAAAAATACAGTCCAATCAAATTCACCGCCTCAGGTTGTGGACTAAAAGATAAACAACAGTAAGTTAAATCAACAGCTTCATAACACAGTGAGAATGTAAATTGAACATTATAAGTTTCACTATAGGCAATTGGAGTGCATTATATTGTACATTATTGTCTAATTCCCCCTCTTTGTAATATAACCGACAGCTATCGTATGTATTTGTTTCTGTTATATGTCAAATAAACAGTTTTGGTTTTTCGAAACATGAAAAAGAAAGAAGCGAGAGCTCAAAGCAAAGAATTAATATCAGGCCACTCAATGTCTTGTGGTTGACATGTACAATATACAACTGGTCTGATGATGTGACTCAAATAGCCTGTTCTCAGATGCACTACACAAGTGACAACCAAAGTAATCAAACCTTTGAATCACTCCACTGGCCTGGGCCCTCAAGCCATGGTGCAGATCGGCTGACACTTTTTTTGATAAAAGGCTCCCTTTGAATTCAAAGTTACTGCCATGGAAATTGGCATCTCAAACTTCTCCAGGTGCTGGTAAATGACAGATAATTTCCCCTCCCTCCCAGATAGAGCCCTGGCAGGTCCGTGACGGATCTGTACTGGGTCCTTGCCAGGTCTTTGGCTTGAAGGAAATCCCCCGCGATGACGTAAGGAATGAGCATCCAACTTGTGACGCCCCTATGGCGCATTATGTTGTAATGGTTTATCTTGTCTACCAGGTGCAGCACTGATGGAAACTGAAGCGGTTTAAGTGAAATCAGCAGTTCTTATCATATTTGGTATGAGGATGTGTGCTTCCGACACGTACACAGAGAATACATTTGTGGTTATTATCACATCACCATCATCAGGTCATAAACATATTATGCTCAAGCTTTTTAAAACACTGTACGAGTTGTTCTTATGTCTAAATAGCGAGACAGCTGAAGCAGACACACCTCTAGTTATTGATTATATCTCTTTTTCTGTTGATGAAAGCTCTGAAAGAGGTGCATTATTCAACAGAGTTACATACAAATGGGAGCAATATCGGAGAGAAATTAACAATATAGGCTATAGCAAGAAGTAACAAACAGACCGATGTGCTGCAGGTCGGAGAAGAATGGTCGCTCCGCTTGTTACTTCCTATTATGAAGGCTAGCCGGCTGTGGAGAGTAGCTTCAAGGATTAAACTTGTTTACTTTGGACAGGCACTTGCTTCCTCTGCCATTAAGAGAAGAGTTCAGTGATCAGAGAGCCATCTGATGCTGCGGACTGTGATGTTGTGCTTTTCGCAGGAGCGACTGCAATATGGTCGGGTACCGCATTGTAACGGGGGGGGGTCCTTGGAGGAGGAGAGCAGAGCAGAAAGAGAGAGAACACTTGGCTGTGCTTTGGTTCAATAGCTCAATCTCAATACTGTGAGGATCCCAACAAGCATAAAAGTTTCAACATATAATCTATATACGGAGGAGGCAATTTGTAACAAAGATGCAATTTGGTGCCAGCTGCCTCAGCAATGGACCCAAAACAACATTCTGCTTAGAGCATTAATTTGGTTAGGGGGGCTCCTGAATCTATATGTGTTTTGTCCAGGTGTAAAAGTAGTTATAGTTTATTAAAACTTCTGCTGGAGGCTATGTTATATGGATTGACTGTCATTTCTTGGACTTCATTTGAGAAATCAAGTAAGTGCTTCTATTCTCACTGACAGCTAGAGCAGCAAGAATGTACCGAAACAGTTTGGTGGTGAACAGGATCCCCGATAGGGCGAACATCAAGCACCAAACTCAGCTTGGGGAATGAGCACCTACAACCACCGCTTTAACAGTCTTGCAGCTGTTGGTTTCCAACAAGTGTCACACATACACAGGCAGCAAAGTCATCAGGTACAGTCACAGCCATGAGCGTGAAACTCCACTTGCCTCAGTGCCACATCCCACATACAGTGGTATGTGGCACTGAAAGTCTATGCTGTTACACGTAAGAAAGAGCTAATTGACACTCTCTTCAGTCTGGGGATGTATGTGTCATATGATCGCCTCCTGCAAGTGTCAGCCGACATTGCCAATGGTGTCTGCCAACGCTTCACGCTGGAAGATGTTGTGTGCCCACCAATAATGCACAATGGCCTCTTCACAACAGTTGCTGTGGAACTTAGGCCCGGCTGACTGCCAGGCTTGCAGAATGCTGGGGGAAACCCTGGCTGTAGCCACTCACAGAATGGCAAGACGTTTGTCTGTGAGAGGATTTGTTGATCATCACAGAATGCTCCTGATCATGCTCAGGAAGGCAGAGCTAGCTGGCTTGCAGATAGTGGAGGTGTGCCTGTAAACGTTCTACAGCTGGGCGGCCCAAAATTTATGAAGAACCTGAATTGATATGCGGCCGGATCAAAATTTGCGAGGGGCCACATTTGGACAGCAGAGCCCGAGATACCAACCCACTTATTGAGCCATTCAACCAGAATAGGGTGATCAATGGTGTCAAATGCAGCTTAAGGAAATTTAAAAAAAGCTAAATTCCCTGGGCAAAGATCTTGTTAACTTTTACAGAGGTGCAATAGATAGCGTCCTGTCTGGAAATATTACAAACTGTCCTGGGACGTGCATGGCCCAGTATAGGAGGACTCGTCAGCGAGTGATTAAAACTGCCCAGAACATCATGTGGTACCAATCTACCAAGCATCAGTGATATTGAGGAGAAGAGGTGCCTGCAAAGAGCCAAAAGGATGTTAGCCCAGCCAGAGCCTGTTCACCTAGCTGCCGTACCACCAGACTACAGAGCAGCTTCTTTCCTGAGGCTGTGAAACTCCTGAACTCATCCTCAAAACTCCACCACAAAAGATAGTTTTCTGCCTTTTTTTGCTTTTACTTTTTTATGTTCCAAAATGGGACAATAACTGCATTTCGTTGCACAAACCTGTGCTGTACAGTGATAATAAATGATCCTTGTATCCTTGAATATTGAGAGCCCTATCTTCAACATATTCCATTACATTTTAAATTGTCACCTGCTGCCTGAATTGTGTGTTTTAACATAAATAAAAACATTTCCAACATGAATTGGCACCGCTGCAAAGAGTGTTGCGTTGTGAACCCGCCTATGTTAGGCACATTTTACTATCTGAATAATGACGCCTTTGCATTGCAGGAAAATACTGCGCCATTGACTTGAGACAAAGTTTTGTTAGTAAATGGTGCAATCGCTTTCTGCTACCTCAAGACAGCAATGCTCCAACAAACGCCTGTCTAGACCTTATTATAAGACCAAAACACACATGGACGCACAGATGGGGGCAAGTACATTTGCCACTTGCACAGTTCACAAAGTACTTTCAAAACGAAGCTTTGCGAGGAGTGTGGTGAAATCAGTTGAGTGCAGAGCAATATTAAGCTGAGCGTGTTAGAGCGGAGGGAATAATAAGATAAGATACCTTAATTTTTATTGTACAAGAACAATGAATTGTAGTTTGGAGAAACCCTGGAGATTCCCAATTAAGGAAAAAAAACTACAACAAACAGCTCCGTAATCCTTGGTCCAGTTTCCATCCAAATTTAGTGAAATTTTAACCGATATTCCAAAATATTGGCAAACATAAATGAGAGTAAATGCAAGCTTCCATCTACTGCTGTTGTGTGAATATTAGGATTTTGTGCATTCAGGTAAACAGTGGCAGTGCTAGGTAAGGCAAGTTTTTCCTTTGAAAGAGGCATGGAAATCAGTCTACTAATACTTTGTTTTCATGTTTACAAATATTAAAGTATGATTGTTTTGTCAAAGTAGTGGTTATTAGTTAGTTTTTTAGTTATTGATCTTTATTATCAGCCAAATATACTTTATAATTTGGTTATAATTCAACACACATGGTCAGAGTGGAATGGGAATGTGCTTTGTCCCATTTTACTGTAAAATGAAGCATCTCTAACAGGCCAAGGTCAAAACAGACTTTATTTGCATCACTTGGACGAAAAAATACTATAATACAGCAGAACCAAAGAAATTGGAGACTAATACTTCAAAGCAGCTTAAACCAGTTAAAGAAAAAATGGCTTCTCAAGGTTGATTTAGGTAAATAAAAAATCCCCTTAAAAGGAAACCGTCCCTGAACTGGAATCTGTAAGCGCAAGTTTATCAACCAGACCTTAATAATTGAAGGCAATGGTGTTAATATATGGATGTAGCGTGTGGCTGTAGATGGAAGGCCATTGCTTTGAAAATCCTTATAAGATGTGAATCAGTAAAGCTCTCATCCTCCTTATTAAAAACAATTACAGTGAGATACACTTACGTGAAGGAATCGACCATTTATATCTAAATGCTTATTGAGATTTAATAGTAAATGCTCTTCTCTCTGAGGGAGCACTCAAAGAATATGTGCAGCAACACGGATTCTGCTGGAGAACTAACTCCCCCTTAACAAACACATGCAAGAACATTATTGGACCTATTTTAATGGCGCAAGCGTAATGACCATTACTAAATGTTGCATCTTGGGTACACTGACTGTGTGGATATCTCCAGTTGCACCTGCTATTTTGGTTTATGTAGTGCCGCAGTGCAAAGTTTGTGGTGATTAATAAATAAACTCTGCCAGTCATCTCACTGGTCTCATAGCTCACACAGTGAAGCATGAAAACAATGACTCAACAAATAGAGATACGCTTTTCCAGGAAATCATATTGTTGTCTGGATGGAGCAGAGCGGCATCAACACACAGCAGTGCAGCAAGAGAAAGAGTGTTTGTTCTTTTACTAGCTATGGCAAGAGAAATAAATAATGAAACATTGTTTGGTGAAGCAATTGATACATCTGTAAAGCCCCTTCCTCACTTCCTATTTTCGGTGGCGTTGCTCGGGCCACGCCCATCTTCGAACTCAGTCTCTATTTTGATCTCAACTACACACTTCCATAGTTTTTCGACGCCAAATCCGGCCAGGAGTGTACAGTAGGGGGGTAAAGTGTGGGAGGGGACATTTTTTTTCTTTAGAAATGACACAATGACACACAAGATTGATGAGCTACAGTAAACCAATGTCTTCCACATACTGTAATTAGAAAGAATACCGAGAACAGACCAGTCAGATGTCTGTGTTCTGACTTATGTAAGTAGACACTGTAAGTAGCCTTGAAAAGTAATATCTTTGCAGTCAGAAATACATAAACTAGCCTCACAGAGATGTATGTTTTCATGAGTAAAACCAGAGGAGAGAACAACGTCCAGGGTGTACCCCTTTAAGTGAATGGGACCCTCAACTGACTGATCCAGATTACAATATTTCACAATGTCTATAAAATCCCATAGTTGAAGAGGAATCAGAGGGGCAGCATATATGTATGTGAAAGTCAGACTTGAGTGTGTGTAATAGCTTAATTTTAGTCTGAAGTCATGCAGTTGATTGCCTTTATTTGCAGTTAGCAGCTCCTGCAAGTGAAATCATGAAACTGAGTGGGTTTCATTTAGTAAAGTTAAACAGGGCAAACACATCTGTGTAAATCGTGTTCGATGGATTTGAAATGTGAAATCCTACAGCAATAACAGAGAAGAAAAAAGCCTTTTTCAACAGAAATTATCTCAGTGTTTAGGGGGAAAACACAGACGAGAGATGATTGTATGAAACCGTTTTCCCCCAGCCTCATAAAAAGATAAAATTACATAGTTATTTCCAGAGGCACATTTTTAAAGAGAATGATAATGAAATGGTGAGCATGAAGATAGCTGTGAAACACATTTTGAAAACACTCCTCTGTAACCTTTGTTCCACTGGCTGCATTTTTATTTATTTTTTTAAGCCTGCTAGGATGAAGCAATATTATTTTTGAATCTCTGAAAAGAGCCATTTTCTCTGTTACTTTATATAATCAGAGGCAAAATCTATTCTACTAGGTGGTGCAAGGACTTGGAAAACTGTGATGGAGCTAATGACATGCAACGTGTACAAAGTTTGATTTAAAATGATTATTATCTTCCTTCAATTTATCCATCAAAGCAAAGGTGACATAGAAATAACTCCAATAAGAATAATAAAGTTAAATATGTAGTCACTACTGTCAGTCTGCTTTAAGGTAGATTAGGTACATTACTGGGTCACAGTCCAGACCGTAAAATTAATTGAAAATTACTTTTAAAACATCTCATCTTCAGTGAGCAGTTTTGTTCACCTGGGCACTCGACCTGCTGTACAAGAGGGCGAGAACATGACATGTATCAAGAGGGAGAAAGGGTCTTGTAACTAACAGAGCAAAACACGTTACACTCTGTTTTATGAAAAGCCGAAAATAATTTAACATTGCATTTGTGACCAGGTGCAACTTGTGTTTTTTTTTTAGATGATCATATGGCAACATTGTGTTTTTTTTCCCTACAGAATGTGTAAATCTCGGTGCAGTGGAAGGAGCACAAACCGATTCATTTGTTCAGACACATCACGTGGTCCATGCTCCTTGGGTGCCAATTCATTGGAATCACGGCACATATTTGGCACGTTTCCTGTTGCAGGCGTGGCTCAGCCTGAACTCACAAGGCAACGCTAAGATTTCTTCTTCTTAAGAATTTCTTTTCGTGCATTATCAGTTGCTATTTAGGGACTGGTAATAATCACATTAGTTCCTTTCATTCACTTTGGTACTGGATACAACTGTGAAGAGCAGTCAAATATGTGCAACTATATGTACAACTTGCAGGTCGGCGGTTTGCTCTCCGGGAATCAGTCTGCAGTAACACATTAGTCACATAGTTAAAGTACAAGGAGTAATCAGGCTGGTTCCACTGTTGATCATGTTTTGCACAAAGGATTTGATTTTCATACAGCTGACAACACCGAGTGAATAGCAGATCATGTCAAGTTCAGAGGTACTAATGTTTTCCATTTCAGCGATTTGATTTGGAAATCCCAAATCACACAACAACAGCATTTAAATAACCTCAATTTATTATTTAAAATGAGATAAGGCTCTTTGCAGGTTGCCGTTTCTGGCTCACAAATAACACGTGCATTTGCTTGAATGAGACCTTCTTGTTTCTGGTCCACCACAGTGAAATGTGAACATCATCGTCATGGTTATGGCCCATCACATCACTTTTAGCATCCAGCTACAGATCAAACCTCTCTTGCAATTAAAAGATGCTTTAGGCTATGTAACAACACATTATATAATATCACCGCATTATGTAAAGACAAGATGCAATACATTTTCACGTCATTATGTAATGACACCCGCATTTTGTAGTCATCTGCCGAATAATTACATATAGCACTTTTTTTCAAAAGAATTTAACAAGAAATACATTGTGTAATGACCAACCAAAATGGAGGTGACTGACTCAAAATCCATTTTAAAAGATACAGTTTTATAGTAGGTTCACTGCAATGAACCGCTGGCTGGCTTGTCTGTTGGGAGCAGGGATGTGTTGATGAATAACTGGTAAGAGTGGACGGCCTTCATCCTACTTGAGTACGCGCCACATTTTATCTAGAAATATAGACATGTGTTTACAGCAAATTTGACATGAGGGACTTAGTGCTCGGCAGACTGATAGCCCAATTTTCTAATTCTCCCTCCTCTGCCGTATTACTCATAAATTCAATCCATCCATCCATCTTCAACCGCTTATCCGGGGTCGGGTCGCGG
>CALSBV010010659.1:0-12313 GCA_943590825.1 Bovichtus diacanthus
AGGCCCCCTCCAGGATCCTTGTGAGAGTGAAGAGCTGGTCTGTTGTTGTTGTGTGTGTGTGTGACTGTATGTATCCTACACTCCTTCGCTCCCTGCAGTGTAGCTGCAGGTTTACACTGTGCACATTATGGTGTTATCAAGCCGATGACAATAGACACACTGCATGATTGTGCCTGCAGGGCTGCTGTAATTGGAATGGACAAGGTCAAGTGCGGCACTCCCAGTTTTGAAGAGAGCAGAGTGTGCTTTTTTTTTCTCCTACACTAACTATGATTCCTACACAATCTGACATCTGTTGATGTAACGCTGCGGCCATGCTGCCAGGCAAGTATCGGGGCATAGCGGGTCGATGGTGTATTTTATTTTTACTGACCGCAAAATGGAGCGGACGTAGCGGGGAACTGAGGAGTGTGGAGTGTCTTAGGTGAGAAAACATGTTTACGAGTGGTGGGAAATCGCGAGAGCATATTTCATCAGAGATCACAACTTTGTAAACATGTTTACTCAACAGCAGTGTTTGTGATGAAGCGATAAGGGTTTGTCCTCAAACGCAATGGAAGGCATCAGGGACCCTGGGCATCTTGGCGAGCTGGCATCGGGGGCCCTTCAGAGTAGTTTCCTAACGCTAAGGGTGATGTGAAATTCTCCTAAACAGATAGTTTGTGTTTACAGCAGTATGGTGCGCCAGGGTTAAGATAAGAGTTCACACGAGGTGCACGAGGATCTAATGTTTCGCTGTTAGGATGATTAGTATTCTAAGAAAAGGTGGTGTGACGCATGGGCTTAATGAACTCGCATTATTCATCAGGACTCGGCCAACTTGCTGTGGGAAGCCCCTGTGTTTGTTTGGAGCCCATGGGAAAGGCCTCTCGAGGAGTTCCTGTTGAACGGAAACTTTTTTCGCTTGCAACTCCTAAAATCAAAGTGCTGTCTCTTCAAAAAAAAAAATTTGGCCAAACTTGAACGCTCTTGTCTGTAATGGTGAATGTAGGTGACAGCCGGTAGATCAAAGACACTGTCACATCGCTGAAAGGTCAAAGATTTCCTCCAGCAAAACACTCAATTCTTCACCTGCAGGTGTGGTTGATCGCCTCGCCAAAATACGAGTGGCATTTTACTTTTTCGAGCTATAGCACTATTAATTACAGCAGAATAAAACCATATAATGTGTAATGTACCAAAGGACACACGTTCATTTTCAAACCAGCAGCATCACATATTTTTTTTGTACGTTTGATAAGATATTTAAAGCTACAATGTTTTACTCTTTTTTTTTTTTTTACAATTTTATCCTCATTAGCAGGAGACTGGACAATAACAAATACAACTTTGTATTTTGATGACAAATACAAGTGGTTGTGTAATAGTTTTGTTTTTTGGACGGTGAACACCGAGCACAGCAGCGTCGCTTTAATCTGAACAGTATTTTATTTTGGCAGCTGGCAAAGGAACCTTGTTTTTTTGCCTCGTCAAAGAGGAATTGGTCAGTTGACAGGTTTAAACTATTATGTAAAAGGTGTTATTTTAAAAAATATTTGGCAGCACAATACCTGCACTTTGAGGGGAAGTATGTTTCGGGATTAGCTCAAAATGAATGCGAGCGTGTGCATAGTGATGAAGGAACGTGTCAGACTCGTTGGCTCGTTGATGTTTTTTTTAATTGTTTTTGGATAACCGTGGAGCTCTATGGCACAGAGGAGTACGATATACAGTATCTTTGGGTACACAGGCAGTACTTGTTAGTGGGATCGATTTGTTGTTGGTTTTGGTCGTTTCGCTCCATTTCTTGACATTAAGAAGAACAAGGAATATCCCCCGCCTTTCTTGCAAGAAAACTTGACAGATTTCAGCTTTAAAACATTCCTAACAATACTAACTTCCGCCCTGGCGGTCCAAACCTCGAGCCTAAGAACATGGTGGAGCAATTGTTCAGATAAATAAACACCCAGGGGTGGGCACAAGTGGGAAACAACACTTTTTATTAATGTACCCATCGACCATATCACTTTTGTATTGTTGTTTTTCATCTAATTGGCACTCTCTGCACTGTCAACAGAATATAAAAGGCTACAAATTAGACTTATTTACTTAGTCCAACACTAACCAGCAGTTACCTGTACAGACCCACCTTGTGTTTATTTGCGGTGCAGTGAATCTGCAATGTCAAATCTCAGGTAAATCTCAATACAATCCCCCGCCTGAATCACAAAAATCCTCCGCTGTGTGTCTTGTGATGCATTCAATCTGTACATTTCTGGAGGGTGAGATTTGGGCATCTTTTTTTTGTCTGATTCTCCTGGATTGTGACTCAGTGGAGCACAATGTGCCGGATACCATGGCGGAGCACAATCTTCTTATTGTCATATTGTAAACAGATGGAATAGGGGAATGAAACATGACGAGGCATCAATAAGCACAAAACAGCCTATTTTAGTCTTGCATTCTCGTGTCTCGGCATGGTTTCTGCATTGCAGGACTCCATTGTGCTGCAGATGGGTAGCAATGAGCAAGCATGACCACGGTTCCTGATAATGACTTTTCTCTCAGGAGATTATAAATGGAGACACTCCGCTGTGGTGCTATGTTAAGAAAAAAGCTTTTATGTCGGGGAAGTAGATATGCCTATGTTTTTTTTTTATTTTGTATTTTTTAACCAAGAGGTATTAAAGGTAATTATACCAGGAAGATAAACATAATTAACGCAGCATGAAACTCTATGCCTTTTCCCATGAATTTTTCCATTACTAATTACCTTGATAGGGTTTAACAGTTTGTTGGCCCGTTCTCAATAAGGATCCATTCCTTATCTATTTCATGTAGCGATTCTTTATTTACACTTTACTCCTCCATCAGTTGTCACTGAGCTAATGTGTCCTCAGATAAATAGCTACTTGAAGGCCTTTTAACTTAATTTATTCATTAGTGTGAATCAAAGTTTACCATAAGTGACAAACTCTTTAGCCCTGAATCTTTGCTTGTATTTCCCTCACTGCGGTGACCCTGAATGCTGCAGGGATTTCAAGTAGGAGTGCACTTGACAATGTTTTGTAGCTGCCTCTTAGGCGTTACATGGTTACAGAAAGTACATGACTCGTTTCCAAACTTTCCTCTCTCGCTGCCTTCGGTGGTGACAGCCAACGATGTTCCCGTATGTCGGTGACTCCCTCTCAGAGTCAAGTCAAATCTATTTATAAAGTGCTTTTAACAACCAGGTTTGTCACAAAATGCATCACAGAGGGAGGGAAAAAAATGACAAGAAAGAAGAGAAAGCGCATCTCAAAGAGGATGATGGGACGGCGGGAGATGGTGGGATTCTGAGGGCGGTGCGTGGTGACATCAAGCCAACAACAGCCTTTATATAAAGGCGTAGACATGTGTGTGTGCGTGTGTGTGTGTGTAGATCACCAGCAGAATGGGGGGTAAAGTTAGTGTGGTGCATTCAGAGGTTTGCAGGTGCGTCACAAACCTCCTTGTAACCACACGTGTCTCCATCTTGGAGGTCAGCAGGCACACAAATCAACGTCATCCTCACCTGCAGCTCTGCTTCGCTCCTGGTCAATTCTACTTGCAGATTAATGCAAGCTATAAACTGTAAGATTTCCTGTGTGTGTTCTACATCAAAATGACAGGCATTCGTCCGTTTCGCCTCAACCGCATTAAACAGAATGTAATAGGATTCAATAAAACATATTTATGAAAACCTCACGGCATTACATAGCACACGCTTACAGACATTTCCTTTTATAGTTTTTTTAATCCCCATTGTTGACGGTGGGATAAAAAAGATATAATTTAGCTTACTCGTACGTTTACCATCTAACATTTCACCATGAAAACAAACCATAATTGACCAAATACCTTCACAAAATATCGCAGTTAAGTTAGTATTATACATTTACATCAGAAAAAAATCAATTCACTGCATTTCATCAGTGTGGGGAATCAAACCAGCAACCTTCCAGTCACAAGACTTTTAGCTGCTGTCTAAGGACATTTTAACACTTTTTAACAAATACTTGATCCACGTTTATGTCTTCAGGGCTTTCATAAGATGTGTTTTTGGTGCATACATTTGCAATACAAATGTGTCTTTTTAGTGACATTAGCTTAATCTGTGATTATAAATATAGCGTATTTGTAATGACAGATTAAGCTAATGCGACATGCAGCACATCATGGAACCTTCAGTTTGCAGACTGGGTTGTTTTTACTTGCAGTGGACTCCAGGGGAATGGAGCACTGCAGCATGGAGACTAGAAATACATTTCAGCTGAATTCAGTCCACTTTTCTGGACATCCCTGTACAGCAGCTTTCACGCTTACTGAAAACTGCATCTGCTCCAGAACCTGCCCAATCATTCAAAGTGTGAAAATACTGTGAGAGCAGCTTGTTTATTTGCCTTTTTCAACTGTTCTACTCTTTTTTTTTTATCTTGTCAAAAGCTCATTGTCTGAGGGAAAGCTGAAAACTCTGTGAATCAGGGTTTTGTGAAGTGCCTATAACGAAAATGAATGGGTTGACGGACTTTGGGGACTGAGCGGTGGTGAAACAAGAGAGGGGGGGGGGGGGGGGGGGAGGGGTTGTACAGTATGCTTTTTGCTGACATCCCCTACTTCGTAATTTCTTCGGCAGCCAGGGAGAAGGAAGACAGGGGGACAGAAGAAGAAAAGGTGCTCATAGCGGCGTCCCGGTGCAACGATGCTGCTGCCTCAGCCCCGTGTGTCACTCTGAGTGTCAGCTTGATTAATGAGCCCCGGGCTCCCATGAGTCCCTCTCACAGGGACAACACAGATCAATACACAATGAAAGATCGCTCTGGAGAACCCTGTTCACGACCGCTGGAGGCTTGTTGGGGACGTCAGGTGATTGAAACGTTCAAACGATAAGTTCTGTGTGTTATTACACCGGCGCAGACGTACTGTAAGCATCTTGAAAAGGTCTACAGTTGAAACGGCATTTGGGATCCTGTATCTCAGGAGACATACGCCACATGCTGTTTGATATGAAACACACAGTGTCTCAGCGCACGCCTTTAAACTGAAGTGCCCTACGGCACAAGCTTGTCCTCAAGAAAAGATAGTGAGCCTTTAAGAAGCATGTCAGTGTGTGATTTAGCCCCTTTACTCTCACTGTTTCGCTGCATCTTTTTAATGAACTTTTTCATTTTCTGCTGTTTGTATTGATACCCATCCCTGTAAAGACAAAACATCAAAGGGTTCGTCTGGGTTTTAATTGCTTTGGCAGGAGCACAAGTCTGTCTCCTGCACAGATTTGGATCCAGCCGGGGTCGATAGCTCACGGTCGATATTGTTTTGTGTCTAGGAGAGAATGAGGGGGGGGACAATGCCGGTATTTACGAGCCCATATTGGAAAAGGATTTTAAACGGCAGGATGATTGTTGATATTGAACATCCGTGCATTCTAAATGGGGCCGTTTTATTCCCACTATTTCAGCGACAGGGTGATGCCAGTTGACTTCCTGCTCGCTGCAGAAGCCTGCTTCGCTGCAGGCTATGGTCAATGGAATCTCCCTGCATCACATCTCACTAAGAGCCCACAGGGGTGAAACTGATCACATTTTCTGCACACAGTTCGCTGAATATCGCTCACTGTGCCATGCTCGTACAAATTCAGGGGATTCGCTTCAATATTTTTCACCCCCTGTAATTTTCAAAATTACATAAAAGATTTTAAGTTTCTGAACTGTGACGCTCAGGTATTTGAAATCATCATTGAACTCAAGCAGGCTGAAAGTGTGTCTATTCAAGACACCCCTGCTCGTATTTGTTCTTGCCTTGAACAAATCCATAGCTCATATTTTATTTATTTTCCCGGCTTTTCTCTCAGTAGATGATCATTCTTGCAGATGGAAACTTTGATCATGTAGGAAGCGAATCTCATTCTTCTTTCCAAGTTGCTTCACGTTGCTGACGACACGTCACGCTGATACTTCGTGTTTTCATTATCGGGCAGTTAACAGCTATACATTCACATGTTGTTCAGCACTAATGAGGAGAACAAATAGATGCAACAGTATGTATCATTTATTAACACCCTTACTGTGACATTTTGACACGTGCCACATGAGTGCAGGCTTTTTTTTCTTCATAAATCATTTATTTATAATTGCTGTTACTGGGGGCCGAAATGTATTTGTTCTATATTAATGTTGTCTATGACAGTTTGGCTCTTTTTGTGTGATAATTCTTCAGCTCTGTTGAGGTATTTGGTGTCTTTCAGCTCATTGTTTTGGTTGCACAACTCCGAACTTTACTGTTTTAGGGTCAATCTCAGCATTCTCGTTAACCTCCTTTCCCTCTAGGGATGGGACGACACAGGGTATTTTCGTGGATCGTGATGAAAAACACTCATAATAAGTTGATTTTCCTTATCGGGATAATCGTGAATAATATAATGAGCGACTTGTAAAAGTTGCCTAGCTCTCTATCATGGTAGAGAAGTGGAAAAAAGAGGCTGATTTAAAACAAAAGCAGGAATTTCATGTAAGAAAGAACAGATTGACACCATGTTGCTATTTCTTTTCTTTTCTTTATACTTTATTTATGCAACGGGGCCTTATAATTTATTTATTTACATGCAAATTGTTTGTTTTTTACTAAAAAACATGTTATTTTGTCATTTTATGCCTATCGAGTTGTTGAACATAGTGGAGCATTTAGCAGCCAAAGAGCAGATATTTACCTTCAGAGTTGGTGGAAACGAAAACGGAGCTAAAAGGACAGCGAATATCGGAATTACATTACAGATCACCAGAAACATGACTCCAATGAATGCTAATGTTTTCTTGTGTCTCTGAGATTTGTAAAAGGCTGTGAACGAACACGGTAGCCATAAAGACTTAAGGGGCTTTTATAAATGAATAGAGAAGCAGTAGTATAGTAGCAGTGTATCTTCTAAAACAACTGCAAGCTAATACGATTCACTAATTAATTAAAAGAAGAAAGTCTTGCATATAAAAGGAGCTGATGGTAAAAACAATGAATCCACTCTTTCTGTCTGTAAATGCATGTCACTGAACACTGAACATGACCTGAGGTGTTTTGCAAGTCTTGAGGATAATTTAAAGGAATAAGGGCCGAATCCAGAACATCTTGCTCTACTTTTGCCCACATAAAAAAAATAAAAAACTTATTTAAAACATGCCTCTCTCTATTACAAATTGCACACACAGTTAACAGCCAAACAAAAGCGTGCTGACAGAGAGTCCCCGGCGGCAAAGAGTACACATGGCCGATCATTTGGAATCTTAGCCTCCATGACGGAGACGCCAAGACCTGAAATTCCCCAACCGCGTCAATAATTTAGTCCCCGATTATAATCATATCAACTACCTTTCAGGTTGTCACCACTGTGCTGCTCATCCTCATTACAGCCACATTACATCATTACACCACATTTAAGTATTAGTTAAATGCATCTATGTGACTTTAAGGACTGTGAACACACACACACACACACACACAGACACACACAGACACACACAGACACACACAGACAGACACACACTCTTTTTTTTGTCGGGCACTATCTGGCCACAAAGATTTCTTCTGCCCACATACATCAAAGTTACATATCCCTGAATTATATAATAATTTTTGCTTGCCCATGGGACTCCTTTGAATAAACCCATGGCAAGGCCTCATAGTAAAAATATTAACTTTCAGGTTTATCCAGGTCAAAGGCACCTATTATGCTTTTTTTTGGGGGCTGGGTGGGAAATAAATAAATAAATAAGCACAGAGTGCATTTAAGAGCTTATTTCTTTAAGTCTTTTGGGAGCATTTTATCAGACTTGCCTACTAACTCTTCTAAATCGAGTGTATTGAATCACTTATTTCCTTGGGAGCTAAAAGTGCAAAGGTTCTGATATCCTTAGCGGAGGGGGGGCTTTTGTCTACTTTTTTTCTGAAAGTTTGCCTCTATTACTACAGAAATTGTTTCGCCGTCCGCAAAGATAAACTCTTATGAGGAACCACTGTTGTTCATATATTTCTTGCAATAAATGGAAAGCATTCGTCACAGTGAACACTTTCCTTTTCTTGAAACAAAACCAAATCCTATTCCAGCAGCTCACATGTGCCTCAGGGTAGCAGCACCTACAAACCTTCCCAGGAAGTTTAATGTATGTTCTCGTGGAAGGGTGTAGCATGGGCCAAGGGGACCCAATTACATTTTGGAGCAGATCTGAATCACGGGGCAGATAAATAACTTAGGTTTTGACTTGCATTAACATTTGCATTCATGTGGTGTCGGAATATAGAAAAAAAAACAACCAGAAACCGCTATCAACGTGTTGTTTAAAAGCTCAGTTTCAGTCACTAAATTACAACACATGCTCTTGGTAGTTTCCAAAGCTCATGTGCACACCAAAGTCTGAATAATGACTTCCCAACTCGGGGAAATGAACCATCCAAGGAGGATGTGAATGCAGCGTTGGCCTTGGCGGAGGGCTGCGCTCTCCGAGTGCCGTTCTTGTTCGGAGAGGAGCAGATAATGCATGTTGAATTTGAACAGTAATACCTTTTTGGATTTGGACCTGTTACCCAGTTAACACAATTTGCCACGGATGTCACACTCTTTCGTCTCAGTGGGATGACCCGGTCACATTGAAACACAAACATCACACGCACACAATGCAGCACTAGCTGTTTCCAGTGATATCAGAATATTTGTTGATCGTATAAAAATATATCCTTATATTGTTATGTCTCATAATCCTCAGATTCAGACTTTTTGTTGAGTATTAACAGTAATCCAGGTGACTGATTTTATTATGCAGATTTGCCAAAATGTAAACAAATACGCTCTAGGCTACAAAAACATCTGAAGTTTCAAGTTTGATATTCAGACATTTTGCGTGGTTAATCCTCTATAACTCTTAATTTTACCTCAAGATCCAAAATTGAAGTGTGACAGTAGATGTGAGAAAAGAGGAGCTGAATTTAAAGACTTATTAAGTGCATGCAAAATAGCCAAGAGAGCTTTTTTTTTTTATTTTTTTGTCCGGTATAAATCCAGATATTTTTGTAAATACACAGATACAGCTTCATGTTCCGCCTCTAGTATGTGTCTTTTTCTATGCATTTGTATTATGCTGATTTTTACAAACCAATAAATGCAAACGATGGAGGACAGATAAATATATTGGATCTTAATGTTCCAACACAGCATGCACAGGCAACAGAAAGGCATCCTAACACCAGAGGAATAGAAACTACAGACATCGATTAACATGCAATCACAGTTTGTGTCTCTGGGATTTGATGATCACCTCCAGCCTCCTCTCTGCTGACAGACAGTACAGGAGAGTCGGTGTAGGAGAGGCTGAGCAGGGTTCAATTTCTTCTCACAACCGGCGCTTGACTCAATCTGTGATTCCCTCAGGATCTTTGGTATTACAGTACAACGCTCCAGCTGACATTTTGGTCAAATTGGGTTTCTTGACATAATTTGTCTCTAATACAGGCTTTTCAAATGAGTCTGAAATAGGAATTTTTAAGTTTGAATTTTTCTTTTTTCTTTGGTATTTCCAATTTGGAGCAAATTTTTTGCTAGGTTTGCCTTCTCAGATTTAAATAATAATTTGAATAGAGTATATTTTGTTGTTGGGTTCGGTTGTGGCCGTCTGTGTCTGTTGGCAAAATACTAGTTATGATTAAAACATGCACATGCAAAATTAGTTGTTTTTTTTCCCACATTTTCCCCCACCCTTGATAATGACAAAACTAGTCTAGATGCAGATGGGATCTCATAATTCCAAGCTCATGAATTGGTTCCACGAGGCATCTGCATACATAAACTAAAGCTGCATCCACAATGGAAAAGATAATGAAACTTTTATCTCTTTGTGGCACACAGAAGGGTATCTTTGCTGTTTAAACAGGAGGACATCTGATTGTATAAGGATTTTCACTGCTCAGAGCTTTGGGTCAGGATTGGGATTCAGATTTTTTTAAAGTCACATGTGGTTTTTCCTTCTGTTCTTGTCCATGACAGGATCAGATCTGTGGGATCTGAGTTAAAAACACACCTTGTCCTCCCGCATGAATCTAACCCACATTGGTCGCTTCACCACAGCCTTTTCTAGTAATCCTCAACCAACAAATAACAGCTGTTTTTCCTCTTTCACCATCGGTCCCATTGCTCCTAAACTGTGCTGGATATAAGGGATTCTTGTCATTTACAGGGCAGGGTATCAAACCCCAATACTTCATATAACGACCAACATGCGTCTTGTCAAATATTGAAACCTGTGAAGTATCGAAAGTCAGCTTTAAATGCTTGAGTGAGATTCTTAGTTTATCTGTTCTTGAAGACCTGTTGGTGTTGACTTGGGACTTCACAGCCAACACTCAGGACTTCCCTTCCTTGGTGCAAAACAATGACTTGATGATTATTGTTGTCACTGACATTTTTCTGCATACCTCTAGTTGTTTCTTCTGGTTTTAGCAAGGCCAAGCTACTTGTAAAGCCTGAGCGCGCTTCTGAGTGCATGAACTTTAGTGCCCCCCCCCTAACTTTAACCCAAACAGACAACTAATCAGCCAGAAAGTGAAAACACCTGAGTTGGTGGGCAGCATAAATGTGGAAAAAGAAACTTTTTTAATGTGAAATCAAAGGCCTAGTGGTAATCTCTTGATTAAAAGTGCTTCTGATGGGAAAGAACACTTTGCATCAAGTGGATCTGTGACTAAACCCTGATCCTGACAAACGTCAAACTTCAGCAGCGCTGTTCAAAACACACTTGAACTGGAAGAGCTTGGCTACGTCAGTTACAGTGAGAACTATTTATGCATTACTGCATTTATTCTTTTTTTGTTCAACAGTCCAGATTTATAGCAAATGTAGTTCAATCAGGAGAGACTTTATTAGTATTGCACAATGACGTTCAGAAATGTGCAGACTCTTCTACAGCGTCGTACATTTTCTTATGATGCTGTGAGCAGTATACGTAGGAATAGCCCCCGTTGGAGTCTAGATACTGGGGGTGGTGAAGAGATGAAGGGAAACGCCTGGAGATCTGGATAAATGTGATGTGGCGCAGGGCTCCTGATGATGGAGGAAAGCCTGGGAATTGGATGTGATGAGAAGTGGAGGTGAATGGAGCGAGCAATGATAAGATTGGCTCACAGAGATCTAGAGAGAGAGAAGCATAACAATCTTCTAATCTAAATAAACTTCCGCTGAGCTTCATTAAGACAGGTACAAGCGTTTAAAAAAAGTTCATCTTGAATAAAGAAGACCGTGTTTGTGTAATGAACTTAAATTAAGACTTGTATGGCATATTTGTGCCAGCATGATGTACAAATGTTGGACGATTTCATAGTAATTTAATTGTGTTATACCCTGTAGTTGTTTCCTGATTAGTATTAGTATACATTTAATAAGTCTTGTGGCAAGCGCAGTTTGAAACATTATGTATTAATATGTAATTGATATATATAATATGTGCTAAAGTTCCCCCAAAATAGATTAAGAATTTGAGTTAAACTACAGAGCATTTGCACTGCACCCCAACTGTTCAATATCATTTCCACCTGTTTTTAACATTTATATTAATAATAATGACTTGGTTTGATCATGATTTGCATCACACTTTACAGAAATGCTAGCGTTAAAATTGACATTGCTTGACACTGTTAAACCTAACCAACACATTGATTTGGACGTCACAGTTACAGGTTATGATTTGTAGAAATCCACAGTGCAACAGCACATCTTGATGTACAGTAATAGCATACTTTAGATATGGGAATATAGATATAGGTTCTAAATTACCTTGATATTGGAAAACATAAAAAGAAAGAAAAAGGAACAACTCTTAAATCAAGTGCAACTTTAATGAGGCTCGTTTCCAACAGTTAATTAAAAGTACTTCACCATAACTTTGGCTTTTCTCTAAGAGTACATATTTAATTTGGAAACAAAACAGCTCATACACTCCTAGCAGCAGCTGCAGTAAGGTGGCACAGCACACTACACACTGCACACTGCACACTACACACTGCAGACTACGCACTGCACACTGCGCACTACACACTGCGCACTGCAGACTGCACACTGCAGACTACGCACTGCACACTGCGCACTACACACTGCACACCACACTGCGCACTACACACTGCACACTACACACTGCACACTACACACTGCACACTACACACTACACACTACACACTACACACTGCACACTGCACACTGCACACTACACACTACACACTGCAATCTACACACTACGCACTACACACTGCACACTGCACACTGCGCACTACACACTGCACACTGCACACT
>CALSBV010010659.1:12323-27435 GCA_943590825.1 Bovichtus diacanthus
ACACTGCACACTGCACACTGCGCACTACACACTGCACACTGCACACTACACACTGCACACTGCACACCGCCTACACACTACACACTGCACACTACACACTGCACACTACACACTGCACACTGCGCACTACACACTGCACACTACACACTGCACACTGCACACTACACACTACACACTGCGCACTACACACTGCACACTACACACTGCACACTGCACACTGCACACTGCACACCGCCTACACACTACACACTGCACACTACACACTGCACACTGCACACTGCACACCGCCTACACACTACACACTGCACACTACACACCGCCTACACACTCACATCCACGCCAAGAGAGAGCTCGCTCCCACTTCCTCTCCTCTCCTGCGTGTCGAGTGAGTGTGGAGCGCTTTCTCTCCCGCGAGTGAATAGTTAGAGTGCGGCGTTCAGTCCATCACAGCTGTCACTGTGCCTGACGGAGCTTCATCATTATTGGACCCGTAAGAGACAGCCTCAGAGTTTCACTGTCTCGTAGTTGCACAGCTGCTTTAGAGTATTGTGTTTGTTATGGCATTTAAGGTGCCATCACACTGGCAATCTAAATTCTTTCAGCTTATCGTTCTAAACCATATTTACTTTGCTGCATTTTTTACATCGGGTTCGTATGACGTCACGCACTTGAACCTGCGAGTCATGAGACGTCATGATTAGCTTCTGCTAACCCGTCATCCCAGTAGGTTTGATATTTTGGGGCCAAAAGTGTCAAAATAAATCAGATTCTTTCAGGATTTGTTGCACCAGTTTGGAAGATAAGAACAAAGCAGCGTTTGAAGCAGTAATAATATGGTAACATATCCGGTTCAGGTTATGTGAGTTGGGACTTATATCTAACTAATAGCTAATATTTAGTTATTTTGTACTTTTTGTGAAACAAAGGTCCTGTCCATTGAGAAACTAGATTGGCAGTATATTGTCTGTTAAGGACGCTCTGTACCCCTGTGGTACTTTTTTATTATTTATTTATTTGCAAGTGTTGTTAATAGAGCACAAGACTCCATTTAGTTTCGATTTTTTTGTGTGGTTTTATTTTATTTTTGTTTTATTTATTTATTCATTTTCAAAATTCACTTTCAATGTCTGAATATTCTTAAGAATTACAAGGTCATTGCGCTTCGAAAGGGTGTGCATTATTTTGCTCTGATATTATGTTTAAATTAGTGACATAAAATGGTTTTAAAATGACAATAATATAATTTATTGCAATTATATCATCCAACCAAAGTCGTATAAATGTGACTCCTGGTTGTCGTTCTTCTGACTGTACCCACCAAATCTTACTTGATGGGATAATTTTTTGCATTTGAGTTGGGATTATATTCTCCCCCCTGATGGCTCACGAAAGCTTTAACAAGCTAACCTCACTGTGAAAATTATAACCAGCTCAATCAGATGTTATTCAGATTTATTCAGCTTGTGACTTTGCTGTCATGTATTGAATATAATCATGAAGCCAACATCCTACCGAGTACTTTCGCTGTTATTCTCAGACTGCTCTGCACAGGGTTGCAATCGCGACAACTGTCATGTAATGTGCATTATTTATTTCAGATATTTAGTCTCATATCTTTTACTGTTGTTTCATAAAACCCTAATAGCTTTTTCTGTGTCCAATGGTCCGCAATGCCATTTCAAGGTCTTTTACACCCCGGCAACAAACCATTTGCGGGTGAAACGCTGGTGCAGATGGAGGCTCTCGGCATGCTCGTGTGAGTGAACATGGAGAAGCTTCTCTGTGAGTTCCAGACCTGGCAGTCTGCAATAGGCACTTCAAATTCTTTCTGACACAAAGAGAGCCTAGCTAGTCATTTGTGTCTGACTTGATCTGTCTCTGCAGGGCGTAATACTCGTGTATGTGGCTTTCAGAGTCCATGTGTGTACATGCAGCACAGTAGGATACTAGGAGTACTGGCTCGGCCCTGGCTCATATCAGGTCAGCTCGCCCCTGTCATACTGTCCCTATTCCTCATTAAAAAGATGCCTCTGGCTCCAAACTCGTGACCATAGAGCTAAACTGAGAAAGCTATCCTCCAAGTGACAAGGACCGTATTAATACTGTGCTGTCCTCCGCTCACTTCGCCATATTAGCAGGAGGATACTGACATAAACAGCACCAGCAGTGGCAAAGGAATAGAGTCAAAAATGGCCAAAATTCAATTTCAAAGTCACTCTTGCACAGCGACATCAAACCCCGCCAAAGCACAAATGTATTCCATTGGATGTAGCCAAGAGATTCAAAATGATAATTTGCTCATGCTGAATGATATTGCTGTGAAAGCGTGACAGAGCATAAGGTAGCATGGGAGTGAGATAGAAAGAGACAGGAGCAAATCTGTCAATACACATTATCATTTCATCCTGATCTCTTATGGAGCATAACGCTCTCCTAACCTAGATAAGGGGACGCTGAAAACCAGTGGTGCGTCTTCTAATCTGCTGCCTTACATAATGAAACATCAACTCACCTCCTTGCTCATCACGGGTCATCTCCCAAGGAGTATGGGACCGCAGAGCTTTGCCAAACGCTAACATCAAAGCCCTGTCTATTTTTATCTTTTGGAACGACACTGTTAATTAGCATGCATCCACAATCAGTAATTAATGCGGAGTAGATTCTCGGCCAGTGAGGGCATCTACAGCAGAGAACAAAAAACGATAACATAACTCAGTAATGACGGCGCCATCACGAAGGCTTGAAACCATCTCACTGAACAAAGAGTTGACATTTTCCAGTTTCAAGGTTAGTTCTTTTGCTCTCATTGAAAAGTTTTTTCCCCAATCTAATTATCTGCTGACCTGTGCCCTCCAGGTTAAAACATACATTTGGAGAGCTCTTTGTAAAAGTTATAATTGGGGGTCAGTGATGCGTTCGCTGCCCAGGTTTGCAATCAGCATGTCCTCGTGCCGTCACCTTGTCTGACCCGGGGACTTGTACCAGCAGAGGCAGACACACACTTTACAAAACAGACAGAGAGCAGACACTGGCGGCTACATGGACACACACACACACACAGATTTGTGTAGTAAAACAAGTATATTTCCTGCTATTTAATGGGATATTGCACGCTAATGCAAAGAAAGTGAGACTGAAAGCAGGAGCTCAACAATAAAATCACATTATATCCAGCAACGAGGAATCAAGCGTCTCTGTTTATACGCAGTGTTAGTCACATAACACACTTGAACATTAGTTAGTTATGCATTACTGTAATGCTTTCCTTTTTTTTTATAAATAACATTGATTGTAAAGGATTACAATTTAAACAAATTGCCTTAATGTAAGTAATCAATTGGAGAAGTTTCATGATGGTGTATATCAATTGAAATTATCTCTCCTTAATTTTTTGGTGTAGTAATGAAATTCCCTTTTTAAGTAATTAACTTTTACAGTTTTTATGTTTTTACCTTTTTTATAAGTCCTACTACATATATATTTAATAATCAATACCATCATTTTTCTGTGGCTGAGCATGTATCACGTCGGTATCAGTCAGTCTGCGTTGTTTTTACTGCCAAGCACTTTAAAGAGAGAGTCTGCAGCACACATCGCTGGTGCTACAATGTGCCACTCACTGCCAAACGTTGCTCATGTGGGGTCATGGTATTTACTACGCAGCCCCCTGAGGTGAGGGAGTATCATCTCCAGTAAGACCTCAAACTGAGCCTCGGACATCTTTAAATATTGCCTGAAATAGGGCCATGATATAATTCCACCTCGCACCAAAAGGGCATTCTTGTTACTGCATTTGCTCATACATTTGTCTTCATTGTGCAATAGTAGACAATACTTTTAGCCTGATAATTAGACTAACTGGCTGTTTTATTTCACTGATATTGTGTTTATGTAAGCTGATTCATTGTTGGGGGGTTTTGTTTTGTTCTTGTATTTTCAGTCGACTATGAAACTACGATGTTGGTCGTAGTTACCTTAATGTTTCCACGCCGGTCTATTTTTCTTTTAACTGCAAACTTGTACAGCTACGATGATTTAATTCACACGTTGTCGTCATTTTTTTGTGACTTGCGAGATAGCTACATTTTACGTCATTTTTTAAAAAATTTTTATAAACACCTTTATTAGATAATAGACAGTAGATGCATGAGATGGAGAGACAGACGTGGAACAGCATGCAAATACATGTCTGCACCTTTTAACCTCTAAGCCTCCAGGGCACCCCACGCAAGCTAGCTAGCCAGGCTGTGTGGGAGGATGATGAAGCACTGAACAAATCTGAGATGTGGGCAGAGATTCAGAGGTCTGAAACCAGGCTAACAGGGATTAGAGCAACTCTGATGAATGTTTTTATAATATTTGGACCACACTTCAAAAAATGTAAATGCATACTGTACAGATGGGTGACAAATTAAAGGTGCGAGGACATTATGAGCCTCCAGAACAGCTTAGATGAGGTGTTGTGATCACATTGAACTGAATTCTGATACTGACAAAGATGTCAAATACTTTCATGTCAAGAAAATAATAATGATTAATTATAAACTTTATTCATAGAGCGCTTATCAAACAAAGTGATTCACATAGAGAAGAATGAAAACAAATAGCAAAAGAAACGAGAAATTAAAACAATAAATAGGTGGTGGTGGTTCAACATCTGCCACCATTGAGCTCCTGAGCAAGACACTTAACCCAGAGTTGCTCTAGGGGGACTGTCCCTGTAGTTCACCGTAAGTCGCTCTGGATAAGAGCATCTGTTAAATGACAAAAAAAAAACGCTTTCCGATAAAAGTGTGTTTTTGGAAGAGACTTAAAAGGAGACACGGAGCCTTATTTAAATCATGTTGGCCTGCACAGTCTAGCTAAGCTTTTTCAGCTAACCTGGTGACCTTACAAGATAATAATTATTGAGGCTGTGATGAATGAAAGAATAAAATTGAAGTTCCCTCTTTGGCACTCAAGTTCTCCAGCTGCAAGTGTTCGGAGAGGCTTTGTTTCTGCAGCTCTGCCCACTTGGGATTAACTCAAACAATGAGATTATTTCCAGCCTTACTAAAAAATGTGTGTACACAACTGTTTGCGCTCACACACAAGTGCTGCAAATAGACAAACACGATGCTGACAGGAAGACACACACATTTCCAGTTAAATAATGTAATTCTCATGCAACACTAGTAAACACAGACAGTTAGATGCTCATAATCGCACATGCATGTATACACTGCTACTTCTCACTCGGCGACGTACATAAAGGAACACACACAGCAGGAGACACAGTACATGTGTGTGCTGTGTTTCATATGAATATGCATTACCCATATAGTGTGTATTGCAAGTGGAGAAGCTGTGGTGTGTGCATTCATACCCTAATGTTTTCTCATATGCAAAATAAGGGGATATAGAAGAAGATGCAGAAGAGAGAGGGAGATTGTAGCTATTTTGGCATTTGTATTTAGAGAAATAAGTAGCTTAAATCCCCAAATTTATTGAAAGAGCCTCCAACTGTTCTCCAATCAGACTTTATAGCCCTTTGTTTTCAGCAGATAGAGAGGAAAGAATGATGCAACAAAATAAAAATATCATTACAGTAAGTTGCCAAAACTGTCTGCCAGAATATAACAATATATGGCAGTAAAATGTGCCAATTGTCAGTAGAAGCAGTGGTTACAATAGGGAAACATGGAGAGGAAGAAAAACTACACCAGCCAGGGTGTATTATTCAGCTTATGAATCTCCATACCAATGCAGGCTGTTAGTGAACCAAATCTACTGTTCAAAAGATCTATTTTGTTTGTTTGGGTTTGTTTTTTTTCCAGTTTGAGGAGATGGTGATGGACTGGACCTTTTTTCAAACCTTTTTTCTGCCATTAAAGCTGCAGAGGCCAGAAGGTGTTTGGAGCCTATCTTGGTGGAACTTAGTGGTTAGTAGCAGCATTGATGGAGGCTGTCAAGCTGCAGATGGATGTTTTCCAGGCCTGGTTTGCACAAGCAACTCTGTGCACACTGCAGGACAGGCAGCTTAGGAAGTGTGTGTACATGAGCTGCAGAATCGAAAATGCGGGTGTAGCGTGGTTGGAGTTCGGAGAGGCTATTGAAGTTGACTCTCAGGTGATGGCTGAGATTTAAAGGAAATATATTTTGTGAGACTCAAGAGGCAGGGAATTCATGCTTTTCCACATGGACATGCAATTGGATTGGATTGATTTGTTGAAAGTTGGCAAGACTTACAGAAATGTACGAATGTAAGTGTTAGGGATAATTTCTTTACCATCTCTTTATAGTCACAAAGCTCCTCAGTGACAGAGCAGTGAGCAAGTCTCCTCATTGACACATGGATGTTGGGCACTATACACATGGATTGGCACAAAGCTGTGAAAGCAGCCATGGAAAGGGAGAGGAAAGTTTTGTGCCACAGTCTGGAAAAAGATATTGCAGATTAGTATTAGTATTGAAGATTGTCTCCTCGGTATAACACACCAGACTAACTTTTGAGATTTTTCCAATTTCTTTAGAATTTTCTACTCTGGTGTTTAGTGTCTTGTGGATCTGAAAAGGTGTCCTGTGGGAGATGCTGTATGATTAAAGGATATTGAAGGGATAGTTTCCTGCTAGCCATTTGTTCCCATAGCTGTATTTAAATTTAAGGATGGCATGACACAGCAAGCATGCCTTGCTACGCCCAAATATCCTAAAAGGTTCGGATAATCATCAACAAGACGTAAAGGCACAAGTGAGGCTTGGAGATTGCCCCGTTTTTCCAGATGATGTTGGTTTAATTTGGTTTAATCACAACCTTCGATGTGTACTGGTGTGTGGTTTGCTGCCCAGTGGGACACGGAGAGATTGCCTTTCACAATGTTCCAGGCATGACCCACTGGGAGGAGACCACCCATGACCCACTGGTGTGATTATATCACCCAGCAGGCCCAAGACAATTCTGGGATCCCACAGGGAAAGCTGGAGCATGTTACGGGGAAGAGAAAATATATATATATATATATATATATATGATCTGCAATCACATTCTGAATTGACAGATGGATGTTTGCATAGATTTATTGTCCGCTATTGTTTGACTCATTTTGTAGAATTTCGGACTGAAAAAGCACAAAACGAGTAATAATGATTCCTGAACAGTATTCACTCAAACAAGTGAAAGTAAATGTCAGTCCCAGTCGTGATTTGAAGCTGGTACTCTTATCCACGGGCTTGTAGTGGGAATAAGGTTCAGTTCCAACATCCCAGACATTATAAGCAATCAACAGTAAAGACTGAGAGTGTCGAATCCATTGTGCTCAAACAAGAGTAAGGATTTTAAAGGTCACAATGACAGCCCCAAGACAATAGCTCATACAAATAGCCTTGTTTCTCTAACTGAGAAAATTGGAAACAATTACATGTAGACTGACATTGGGCTCTTTTATCAAAAGAATATGAAATTCGAGAAAACATCCTTTGCCCAGTATCTCTCCTCCCCGACAGGAGCGTTTTACTCACAAGCCGACGACATTTTCGAGTTTATTTCTCTAGCAACACTGTGGTCTGCGACAGCTATTACCCCCCTTTTTCTTGTCCCAGTCCATCTCAACATTGACAAATACGAGATGTAAACATCTGTTCTGCTTTGTGCTCCGGAGCAGCGCATTAAAACAACCAAAGACGAGAATAACATAATGAGAGCAGGGGATAATAGGATGTCTTGTTGACAACCAGTTGTTCTGTGGTCAGGATCATTGTCATCTTGTACGACACCCTCCTCTTGCTTCCTGCCATGGTACAGCATGGGTGCAGCTGGCAGGGTGGATGAGGTTCAGTATGCTGTCAGATATGCCCTCTAATGGGCTCGTGCTTTAGTGCAGAAGATGTGTTGAAGGCTACTTCACTTATGTGAATGAGACTCAATTAGTTCCTCAATACAGTCATATAATGCTGTAGAGTTTCTTTCATGGCTGTTCATGCTGGTTGGTCTGTCCGGACATATCTTGACAACAATTGTATGGATTGTCATCAGTACATGTATCCGCGGTGCCCTCTAAATTTAGCATGTGCCCAATACTGTGGTTTACGACCAAATATCTGCAAAACTAGTGACATTCCTGTAAGCTTGTGCTCAGTGCTAATTAACAAATGCACTGAACTAAGATGGTGAACATGGTAATCATTATATCTGCTTAACATCTCCATGTTAACACTGTCATTGTGAGCATGCTGACATTAGCATTTAACTCAAAGCACTGCAGCGCCTCAAAGAGACTCTTAGTGTAACTATTGTCCATTTTTATGGAAACTAATCTTGTGACCAGCCACAGACAGCATCAAATACATCCCATCCGCATTGTATCTAGCATTATGTTCCTCCAGACTCAAAGACTGTTTCATCCTCACACTAAAATTGCAGCTTCTGTCACCTTGTCATCCTGCGTGCGTGCGTGTTCTTTGCGTTCACATTTACACTTGTGTTTGGACTTAAATGTGACAAGAGGCCAAATTAAAATGCTAATTTAAAATCCCTAAGGAGTTGGGAACAAAAGGCTTCTTGAATTTGTTCTTTTTACAGTTTGAGAGACCAAACTGCCTCCCTGATGTTATAAGCTGGTCATCACGGCGGACATGGGGAGGAAGGGACTCAGAGGTCTTTTAAAGAGGGCTTCACCTCTCCAGTGGTTGGCCAATGTGTTTGAAGCACATTTTCAGTAGCCTGAAGACTCTCTTATCCAGCTCAACAGAAGGAACTGACCCACTGGGCAGCCAAACATCATATCACTTTGAAAGACTGTGTGGAGAAGAGGAAGGGAAGTTCTTTACTGGCCCCCCAAGGACCTCGGTCTGCTTGAAGGTGGATTCATTGTTGAACCAGACTCCGTTCTCCACACCCGCCTTGAAAAAAAGACTTACAGCAGTAATAGATACCCCCCCCCCCTCCCCTTCCCCTATCGTTTCCATGTGGTATCATTGTTGGTGCCGCTGTTGCATTAGTTTCCATACAATCTGCGTCTACGGAGACGGTGATAACATATTGTCTCTGTCTGTTGATTTTCATTGATCTATTTGTTCACATATTGTTAGCAACATGGCTACTGCTAGCAGCCTAGCTAACGTTACTTTCCAAAGCGTGAAACAACCCGAAAGAATCCCAGAAAAATATAAATCCTGATCTAAAACACTCTGTAGCATAAATAAGTAGGCAGGTTTTGTTACTTACTGTCCTAGCTTAGTATAAAGACATTTTTATCACTCTCCCTTTTCGCCTTCTTTACCTCATGTCAACGGTAGTTTCCACAGCTAACGTTACTCCGGTTGTTCTGACACATTGGTATAGCTACTGTAAGCTATTTTGTTGAGTTTTAATTGAGTTATCTCTTATCGAAATGCTCTCTGGTAGGCAGTGATGCAGTGTATATGTCTAGGGCTTTTATTGTGAAAGGGAGATCACGACTGAATTGCATTGTAAAGCGAGGCTTAGAGAGAACCAATATAAATGCTCATGGTGTCATTATTCTACTGCCATTACACTGTGCAATCAGCATTTACTGCATAATGATAATGAGGAGTGGGTCTAGACAAAAAAAATTTAATTTCACATAAATGCATACAGAGAAGGGAAAGTAGTAGAGAAAGTGCTCGTATAGCTTTTTATTTAAGTAGAAATAGCAGTTGCATAAAAGTAGCACTATGGAGGTATCTTACAATACAATTATTTGGTGTAAGTAATAGCGAGCAAGTTGTCAGTATAATATGTCCTTTTTCGGAGATTTTACTCTATTATCATTTGAAATAAAGGAACAAAAAAGAATTAAAAGTTCTGTAAATGTTCCTCTTAAATCTTACACTTTTACCTGACAACGTCTACAATCTGCAAATTAACTACAGCCATGAGATAAATGTGGTGAACAACCACCTGCTCTCTTTCTCTGGAGCTTTTGACTGTATTACATGGTCCTCCTCATCAACAAGAACTGTCATTGTTCAAACTTTCAATGATATAAAAGATCAGTGCAACATTTCATTATAAATTGTAGTTTCCAAAAATGGAAACACTCAAGTTAAGTATCAATAGCTCAAAGTTGTGCTCAAGTACAGCACTGAAGTACATATTCTTGGTTTCTTTCTACCTCAAAATACTAATGAGAAGATGTGAATTATCCAGCAAAAGGAAAATTCTCTTGTATTTCTGTTAAATATTATTATCAGCTCATGCATTTCCTCTAATTTATGTTCACAAAAAGAGTGTCTTCATTATCATAATATCCAATTTGGATTTTTTTGGAGCTACTGATTGAAGTCTTGAGCCTTTGTCTTTTATTTCTATTCAAATACTGATCTAGTTATCTAACTTCAGTGTAATAATAATTTCATCCCCCATCTTCTCATTCACTCCTCTAAAGAGCTCCGTCTAAAATCAATTTATTATTATCTTCCACAACATAAATGTGTCTGCAGAAAGTATGATCTCTACTTCAAAAGAATACAATTATTTTCTCTGGCAAAAAAAAATAAATTGTAAAAATTGTTTTTTCATCAAGCTTTCAGGTCTGGAGATATACATACCCACACGTGCTTTCAATTGTAAGCAGACAAAGGAAATATCAGCTGCGTGTTAATTCTGGAACAGCAGCAGAATGATATTGACTTTCTTCAGGATTGATTAGTCACTGAGGTATCTGGGAAGGAAATTAGTATTCTGCATCGCGGCCAGAGTGGTCTCTTGGTTCTCCTCTAAATTTCATCATGTTTTGCCGAATCAATGATAGAGACCAGAAGGACCCTATCACAGCGTATTTTGAGGAATACCAAGTTTCACTGCAAACTAAATTCATGGTAAAGCGTGTACATAGTTTCTCTGTGACTGTGTGTACGAGCGGATGTACACGAGAATGTTTGTTCTTTCACATTGACGTGCGAGTTTGCATTTATGGGAAGAATATTGCTTTTTTTTGGGGGGGGGGGGATTTGGCAACACTGCTGGAGAGGAGAGAGGGCATTATTAGTGGCTTTGAAAACAGAGACAACATAGCAGAGAAACCCCAGCAGAGACAGTGAGTCAACTTGGTTAAAAAGTGTTCAGGGAGGCACAGTCAGCTAATAAGGAACTACAGTGTACAGTAACAAAAGCATGGTCCCTTGGTAGTACTGTCAAGGATTTAACAAACAATCCAAGAGCCTGTTATCTCTAATAGGATTCATCATACTGTCTATAGCAAGTCGCTCAGCCATACAGGGACTGATGGAGAGAAAGATGGGTTTTTTTGCAAGATCTAGTCAACAAATCGAAAACATCAAAACAGCGCCTCAGCTCAAACGGAGAAAACAATTTCATTCCTCACTTATTAGTTTAGATCTTTTGTTCAGTCCGCATTGTAAACTTGGAGTTGGAACTAAAGGTTTAAGCATCGACATGAAGACTTCGCTGAGAGGATTTTGCTGAATGCTGCATTGCCTTTGGTCATCCTGGGAATAGTCTCTTTTAAAAGTGAGTTGTTCCACTGTGTTGGGAAAAAGAAATGCTTTTCACGTCAAGTTTATTTGCACAACAATTTAGCACATATATGTCACGACCTCAGGCACAGCGTGGGACTCAAATGCACGACACCAGAGACAGATACAAATTTAAAATAAAATTGTTTACTTGCAAAAAGGAGGATTTACCAAAAATTCCCAAATACTGCTGGTTCATGACGCAGAGACATAACAAGCATAACACAAGACAAGAGGAGACAGGACTGTTTATACATGAGGGGAGTGGGCACAGGTGCAAACTATCAGGGGCGGGGCAGACGCTGACAAGGGCGGGAAACCACACAAAGGCAGGAAGTAAAGGCATCTGGGATGAAACAGGAAGTGCAAGGACAGACAGGGACTGACAGACTGGACGTGACTAAAACTAAACTAAGAATAAACATGAACCTGACGAACAAACTAAATAAAATACAATAATAACTACAGCATGAAAACGAGACATGTCAGTATATTGTGTCAATCAAGTCAACCCACCACTGGGACTGGGGCAAATAGTATTTTCAGTATCAATATATTGATGATTACGTATGATTATGTAGCTACTAAAGCATGATTGCAGTTAGTTATGGTCATGTTAAGACAAATCAGACTTGATGGTGAATAGATTTCAACTACTAAAGTATTTGGTTGAGGTTAGTTACATTTTGAAAAAGGACATTTTTTTACTAAAACCAAGATCTTTCCCTGAATTTAACCAAATCTTTTATTAGCCTTAAGTGTGGATGTGAACCCTCCTCTTTGTAGTCAAAGTCTTGTGCTAAGCAGTATATAGAGGAAATGTAATCTCGAGGAGACGGGGTTGCATTTAGTCCATAAAATGTCCAAAAATACCGGTAAGAACTTCTGAGAGCCTCAGATGATGTGTTCAATGTGCTTGTGTTCAGCACGTAAGTTTGTAAGTGGGGTGGACAGAACATTAGAAACATCTGAAGAGAGAGAAGTTCTGCAAATACAGCCTTAGTTATAAACATAAAGGGAAATAAAGTCAGGGCCAATGAAAGCTGAGCATTTATGGCTAAACTGTGAGTTTACAGGTGAATTTAGAAAACGTGGCCACTGCATGTAATTGAGTCAGAACGACGCAGCAGAAGTTTCTCTTTAAGAGGAAAAACAAATACTTCAGACTTCAAAAACTTAGAACAAAAGGAAATAAAAAGTAAAATGGATAGACAGAGGGGGGGCAGACAGTCTGTGGTGTATGTCTGTGTAAAAATACATTTAGAAATAATGAACAGAAAGTTAGAACAACTCATAATGCAACAATGGATTTATAATAAATCACACTTTGAGTCTCTCTTTAGGGACGTATGAGCAGTCAAATTGTGATTGTTGTTTTCTGGGAGAAGCTGCGAACACATAATATATCATATCATATATAACATATCAAAGACATCAATGTCTCTGTTCTCCTCATAGTTTAACCATCATTCATGTTATGAACTCTTCACAGAGATGAACATCAGTTATTGAGAATCAAATGTTATTGAGCTTCCTTCATGTGGAGCAGCTCTTAAAGATTCAGAAGGAAACGTTCTCTGGTTGGCTGATAGCTCGCGGCTGATGGCAGTGACTGATGTCTGGTGGCTGTGGAGGAGCCTGGGGTTTAGGTTGGAGGCAGAGAGACGTGAGGAGACACCCGATGAGTCCCCCCACCATCCCTACACCTGTTTCCTCAGACAAGTGAGCAGCGACAGACGGAGCAGGATAGGAAAGGTTATTTTGTTTATCTCACCCAGTGTTGTCTGCTACGTCACATCTTAGTATTTATAGCATTAAATCATGTTTATATGCTTACAGGATCAGGGTTTTATTCAATTTATGTCCCACAACTCTGTGAACAAAAAGATAATTTTTCAGTTAATGCTAATTTTGACAGTCCCACGCTTTGTTTGCTAATTGGTCTTAGCTGTTTGTGTTTAGCTGCGAGGATGAAGCTGGTGCTGCCTGAGATCAGAGGAAGTAAAAGTAAACTCAGTTTAGTTTTTTGGGTGACCCTTTCCCTTGAAAATACTTCTTGAATTTGAGAATCTGCACCTTGATCCAGGCCAGGTGTGTTTGTGTGCGAGTGAGAGACAGAAAGAGAAAAGGAGCGAGAGAACAGAGCGGTAAAGGATGACGCCAGCAGACAGAAAATCAGAGACGACCTGAAACGGAGAGTAATGGAAACAAAAACAAAAAAAAAAGCGCAGAGAGAGAGCTCACAGATTATTTACCTCGCTGGGATAAACAGGAAGGCATATAGGATGGAACGAATCTGAATGACAAGGCAACTGATTTGTCCTAATTGGTTTTGACTGTCTCTCTTTGAACTGCCGGAGCGCCGCGGCTCTGTTTCCAGGCAAACAGTTATCTCTTGCAATCTGGAGTGCTGCCTAATTTCTCAGACAAATATCAAACCTCTCTCCATACTGGATTCATTTCAATTTTTTTTTTTCTTTTGCCTTGAAGCAGAGGGAAGCCAAACCTAGCTTTTAGGTTCCTCTGTGCCCCACCTTTTATATCCGAACACCAACACACACCACCCACACATCTGCTCCCACCTGCAGCTACACATACTTGCATAAGAGAAGCAAAAGAACAACTGTAAATATGTTTAAATATTGTTTCTCTTAAAAAAGAGTAAAGCAAACTACCACAGAGTGAAATAATATTATGTATTTCCAATGCAAATGTGCATTTTAAGAGTTTTCTCAGAGTGAGCGAAGCGTCTTGACATAAGGCCGATTCCTCTGTTTTTTCAAGGTACCGTCACTTGATACGAAAAAAAGTGGAGCTGATTTGCATCGGAAATGAATTACATTATCTCACCCTGCAGTTTTTTCTTTCTCTCCTTTTGCTTTACATAAAATAAATCTGATTTGTAAGACTATTTAGAAGAGTAAATGACTTGTTGAGAGGGATGTTTCTGTTGGCGCACTAAGTGCTGCCTGTCAAGGCCTCAGCAGAGATGAGGTCTTCACTTGAGTGGCAGATGCTTTCTCTCAATAGCATCCACTAAACACCCAAACCCAACACACTTCTTGCCTCACTGTCTGTCTAGACTTTTATTGACAGCTTGCCTCTAGATTAGCTGACTCCCTGGAAAGGTTGAGAAGTTTCCTGCTGGGTGCATTGGCAGTTAAGCCCTTTTTACACAAATGCAGCCTGCTTCAGCTCCGGATGTAGACCTGATTCAGATATGTTGTACCCTTTACTGTTTCATCTGATCATCTCCAGAGTCACGTAACGCAGGGAGAGTTCCTCTGAGTTACACTTTGAGCCAAACAAAGATGTAGATTTCTGACAGTTTTGTCGAGTCTGTCGGTGGAAAAGGCGCGAGCTCCTGCCTTTATTGGGAAACCGCTTTCGCTCCTTATCACTTGATTTAACCGTGATGGAATCAAATTCGATTATGATTCAATTACTGAACCAACTCGCTGCACAGAACGTCTCAGCAAGTAGTCAGAGACACGGAAATGCTTTTGGACATGATGTCTGGGAATCTGTCAAGCAGTGAATCACCAATTCTACCCACTTGTTTAAAACTAATCACTATCATTTAGATTTAGAGCGGCACAGTTATACTGGATATTGAATGAACCCCTTAACATAGTTG
>CALSBV010010659.1:37435-47812 GCA_943590825.1 Bovichtus diacanthus
CTCCTCGTAAATTTCACTCAGCGACTTCAGAGGAGGTCAGAGTTGACTTCCATGCCATGCATCTCGACAAGTCACCTGCCAAAACAACAAAGATGTGATTAATGGATGTTTTTCCGACCTTATAGCATCTCTCCCTCAAACAGAGTAATGACCCTTTTCTAAGATGCAAGCTGGAGCCACAGCTCATCAGATTTTGAGGCGTATTCAAACAACAGAGTACTTCACCCTTTACCAATTCATCAGTTAACTAAAGTGAAGTCAGTAGTAGTAAGAAAGTGCCTCTGTTTAAACATGCAATGTTCTGCTCCAAGAAAGAAGCTTTTTAATGCATCATTGGCCTCTAAGAGTGGTAGAAATGTTTTTTCTCTTCTAGGATTTTCTACTTCATGTACCTTGGTTGTTTTCTTTATTTGATGCAACAGGTTTGTCACAAGCTTTACAGTGTAAGTGTTTACATCCAGATCATTAAGATAATTAGTCTTAATGCTATAATGCAACAGGTTTGTCACAAGCTTTACAGTGTAAGTGTTTACATCCAGATCAGGTGAACAAAGACTCTTAAATGCACAATGAGTAGGATTTTCCTAAAAAACAAACCAAAAATAGCTGGTATATCGCGACACCCCCACACTATTTTATTGTTTAAGAAGTTACTATGGACATTTTTTTTGTTTTTTTGCTGTGACTCGTCACCATAAGAATTGCCTGTAACTGCTGTGACAAACTACATACTTTTCAAAACCACTTCTGAAAGCGATATGCTGTGAGTGAAATGTAAATATTAAATTGAATAGTATGTATAGAATATTAACCTGCGACTGGAAAACAAGCAAGAGAGCATGAGTGCTCCGGTGGGTCCAGTGAGGAACCGCTCTGGACTGTGGTTATTCTGAGGTGTAAATATGCTTTTAAGGCATAAATGTGAAGCAGGATGTTCCTGGATAAGAGCATGCATGCTCAGCAAGTTTCCTCTTAATAAATAATGGCTTAAAAAAACTCAATAACAAGGATTTCACATGACTGCTTATGTGCGTATTCCGTTTCACTGGATGCAATTTGTCATCCCAGCCTGGAGTTCCAGCAGGTCCTCCCATCCTCCCCTCGCTTGCTTAGCAGTTAAGTTGGGAATAACCTATGCTTTGTGATGGGTTGTTAGCTTGCTCTCCAAGGCCATTCATATTTCATATGACAGCTCAGTGAGAGCAGAACTCACCAGGAGACACAACTACAGGCAGTTTACAAGCTAATGAGCGCCGCTATCTGCCAGAGAAGCTGAACGTCATCATGGCCGTATTGACTGGGAGGTCGCTGGGGAAAAAAAAAACACACATGATGATGGATTGGGAAATGTTGCGGCCAAAAAAAGATGGTTATGAAAGGGGCTTTCCACTGCCTCCGCAGAGGTGGCTCATTACCGCAGACGTCAGAGGGAGCATGGGCACTGAGGGAGGCAGAGATGGACAAAGTTGAGGAAGAGTGAATGGAGGAGAAGGGAGAGAGCTGACTGTAGGAAGGGAAGAGACAGATGGAGTGGGGGGTAATGGCAGCGCTGAGAGTGGCAGACACACAGCGAGGGAGAAAGATGGCGAGGGAAGGAGGGGGTCAGGTGAGTGAGGGAAGGACCCAGCTGTAGGGAGAGGGAGTGTTGGAAAGATGGATGGATGGATGAAAGAGGAAGGAGCAGTAATTACAGGCCTTGTTGTGCGGTCGCAGAGATGGAGGAGACGCTTTTTCAGCAGTGCCACTCTGCATTAACCCAGCAGAATGAAATATTCAGCCATTAGGCCTAGGCTGAAACACATCCAGTGCCTGGGCTCATGCAACATTTAAACCCCATTCATGTTCTATTCATTACAAGAAGGCCTATTGCATATAAGCATCATTTTGGTTTAGTTTGTACTTCAAGACACGCATATCTGTAAATGCAACACTGCATCTGATACTAGAGGTGAGAGTGGCAAGTTTATACTGACTCCAATTAGGACTTGAAATCATTGGTAAACATTGCCTGGGATTTGATTTTCTCATACCACACAACAGGATGAAATGCTCTCTGCTCTGTATCTTCTCCTTCTAGAGTCTGAAGTAACAACGGTGAACCGCTGCCTGGATGCTGCCAAAGCGTGTAACATAGATGAGACGTGTCAGAAGCTTCGTACAGAATACGTCTCATCCTGCATCCAGCCGTCAGCCCGCTCGGGGCCATGTAACCGACCAAAGTGCAACAAGGTGCTGAGGAAGTTCTTTGACCGTGTTCCCCCTGACTACACCCACGAGCTGCTGTTCTGTCCCTGCACTGACACAGCCTGCGCAGAGCGCCGGCGGCAAACCATCGTGCCGTCCTGCTCCTACGAAGACAAGGACAAGCCCAACTGCCTGACCCAGCTGCGGACCTGCAAAGCAGACTACGTGTGCAGGTAAGAAATGCAGCCTGCTTCACAAAAAATGTTCAGTTAATTCCCTGAGTTGGCGTCACTCGACTCACTGAACTGATCATTTTGCAGCAAATGGGCCTTTTGTTAAAGGATCACAAAAACAGTGTTTACAGATACTGCAATCATGTACACATTGTGTTAGTGCTAAACCTTCACACCTTAGTTTTTAGATATTGGTTCGATATTGTTTTATATTAGTACAGTATAAAATAGACTTCGTAGTAACTTGAGAAAATGTCAGTCAGGTAAGGAAGTAAGTAATCCATGACAGCAAACACAAAGTTCTGGTGTGTTCAAGGGCTGCTCTGATGCTCTGATATCAAAGATTTAAAGCTGAAATAGATTTTTCTGAAGGTTAGAGGGACAACGCGGAGAGAAACAAGCTTTCATACACGGTATCATCTTATCAGGTTTTTATGTTTAACTTGTCAGCAAACACCTGTCTGAGGTTACTGACACATCCAGCATTTTGTTTGATCTACCAACTCCTAAGAAAATGACACGGCACCTCTTCGTCTCGTTAGATGTTTGACCAGCTTCGCCAGCTACTATATACTTTAACTCTCTGCTGTTCCACACTGGACCGCTATCCTACAATGGACTTGTGCAAGCTTGATGAGTAGTCAGTGAGAGCTGGCACTACTGAACAAAAAGACATATGATGACTGGTAGTTTCTTACATTGATGCTGCGTTAATTGATTTTCAGACCAGTAGATGACAGACAAACACAAGTGGTTATTTTTGGCTTATGTGTTTAGCAGATTTTGCCTACATAGACATTCAGCTGGCACATAATGCATTAGTCTTAATTGGAATAGTGCTTCTATGCCTTTTACTTTATCTGTTGGAACCTGGGCAGGTAGATTATTTGGCTCAAAAAAGCTGCTGGAAACATGGTTAACGAGAGCACTGAGACCGAACCAACAGTAAGACCAAAACGATGAACTAAAGAGGCTAAAAAGCTCTGTTGAGCTGTTAATTTGGTTAATGATTCACTGTAAGATCGACACACTTTCATTACACATACTCAGTTATTGGATACCGATTTGAACAAATGTTTTTGATTAATGCAGATTAAGTAAGGAATGTGCTCTGCAACCTAAAGCTCAGTCACACCCACATTTAACATTTCATTGCAAACTCAATTTATTTCAATTGAAATTGCCATGATTAGTGGATTTGCTCAAATGTTTTCCATTTAGTTCAAATGTTGATAAACTTTGAGACCTTTTGATGACAATCTGTCTGGACGGTGCTGACCTTTTGAGGGAAGGGAGAGTCCAAAACAGAGGACGCTGTTGTAGCTTAGCTGTGTTGCACAATCAACTTCTATTTAAGATCCTATATTGAAGTACAAACTGCTCCACAAAAAAGGCATTGTTCGTCGACAGTTTTGAGACGGGAGTCTATTATTATTCTGTTAGCAACTAGGCTAACTAGCTTGCATGACAGTTTGTAGGCTAACTAGCTTGCATGGCAGTTTGTAGGCTAACTAGCTTGCATGGCAGTTTGTAGGCTAACTAAGCTTGCATGACAGTTTGTAGGCTAACTAGCATGCATGACAGTTTGTAGGCTAACTAGTTTGCATGGCAGTTTGTAGGCTAACTAGCTCGCATGGCAGTTTGTAGGCTAACTAGCTCGCATGACAGTTTGTAGGCTAACTAGCTCGCATGACAGTTTGCAAGCTAGCCAGCTTGGATACCTATTGTAGCTCACCAGCGCATTAGTCCTGGTTAGCTATGCTGTTAGCAGTTAGCTTGCTAGCTACAGTAATTTGTCAACTAGCCTTAGTAACAATGCCACCAAGCTTCTAACAACACCTCTTTTAAATTCTGCTGTACTACTATCTGGTGTTACTAGGGATTTATTGTGAGGCATCGCTAGTTGCAACTTTTTTAGAAGTGTGTCGTTGGCAGAAAATGTATTACACTTTGAAAAGAAGTTGCTCAAGTTCATGGATAATGTGGTGGTATTTTCACCTCTGATGTGTTGAATATGAAGTGCTTTGTTGATGTGGTGGCGTTGCATAATGACTTTCCCCCAGTATAATAAATGGCATTGTGTGTCTTAGAAGATAGGTCCGACTGGTATGATATGTTCATTTAAATTTAATTAGTCAGCTGTGTTTAATTCATTCAATTGTTACACTCATTAACTGTGTTTAATTAGTTCAATTAAATTACACATTTTCTGAATGCAGAATTTAATGGCAGCCAGGCACGAAGCAAGCGTGTGACATAGTCATTATTGGAGCAGCTATCATCGCTTGGAATTCACACATGACTTGACATGAAAATATTTACGGACGAGACATAATCAGGATCATAGATTGAGTGACTGACCCTCTGTACAAAATAAGTTATCTGAATAAGCATATTTATTCTGTTTTAAATCCCTGTGTAGCTTCTGTGAGACACTGATGAAAACAAAGATTTCATTAAAATTTTAATTGATTGTCAACATCCAATCAGAAAACTAACAATGTCTTCGTGAACACTTTAGAATTCAGGGAGTGTATTTCTCTCAACCACTGGAAACTAAAACATGGAGTTCTCATACACATCCTGTCAGCCTCCTCTCTGACAGCATGGCCAGCGTTTAATCTAGTTCCTCTTCAAATGTCAGGAAGACAAAGGGCTTCATCTGTCACGGCTATCGATCAGGCATTATTCTCCACCGCCACCCCGATGGATGGAGCATCTCAAGGCCCCTCTGCGGCCCGCCAATCCCCCACCAGTCAGCTGGCATTAACCGGCAGCCTGCAGAGGATGCGTTCACTTAGCACACAGCCTATGAGTTTTCCGCACATCATTACAATGACATGACAAACGAGGGGAGAGCGTGGAGTTGTGGTGCCCTGAGGGGATCCCGTTACAAATGCCAGTCGACGGGGGCTGCTGATGCGATATGATGGCCGCGATAGCCTTGTGCGATGATGATGATGAGGCTAGACGTCTTGCCGGCTGGCAGGAAAGGTGAAGGAGGGAAGGCAGAGCGGCTGTGGGAGGAAGTATTTATATGGAAGATCCATATTTGTGTAATCTCCTCGTGGCCCGGCCTGCCAGAGAGCGCCTACAGTAGTTGGAGAGTAGAGCCAAAGCCTATCTTTGTCCCTCATTGACTCTTTACTGCCTGGCAGCCTTCCAGAAGACACCTATCTGGGAAAAAGTGGGGAGGAAAGGAAAAAAGAGGGATAAATGTCGCCAGGGGTGACTGCAGTCAGGGTTTAAGTGCTGCAGCGCGTGAGATCTTGAAGGGTGGAGGAAGTTGATGTAGGAGTATAGCTAGGTAGATGAGTGTTGTGGGTTTCAGATCCACTTCCTGTCTTTAAGTGAAAGAACCGGTGCCGGCCACCCCTCAGTAACACGATGTGTGCAGCAGCCAAGCACGAGTAAATGATGGATGGCATGTTATTGCTCCCACAGGTCTCGCTGGGCACAGTTCCAGTATGATTGCCAACCTTCCGAGCAGAGCGCCAGTGGCTGCAAGCAGGAGAACTACGGCGCATGTCTACTTGCGTACACCGGCCTGATTGGTAAGAACTAAATCTTTCTGTGCCAGCTCTGGCTCACCCACCTTCTGTGATGGATCTGGAACAAAAAGGTTTAAGAGGGAGGAAGGCGGAGAGCAGACAAGTGCACTGAACAGGACTCAAAAGAATGAATCAACGATTGTGATGAGAAGCGGTGTTCAACAATCGATGCAGCGCTGATTAATGTGGCTGCAGCATGCTCGGCCAAGTCGTTGGCATTATAAGTGGTGCAATTACAACTATTGACCGCTGTTTTGAGGGAATTATCCCTGACGTGACGTTGAGTGGGAGCAGGCAGAGGCGTAGAACACAGCTTATTGTACTTCTAGATAAAAACTTAACAAAAGATCGCATAATGCACGAAAGTTTGTTTTAAAAAAACCACTCAGTCTAAACATGTCATTATAGGACAACAATGCTGCACTGAACTGCTGCAGAATGAGGGAATAAAACGTTGTTTAGTTTGTTTGGTGACTGAGGGAGACTGATAAAGAGACACAGACAGGAAGGTGTGCAGCAGTGATTGGCTATTCTCGTCAACTGAAGGACAAGAGAGACTCTGAGGTGTTGTTGTTTGGAAGTCTGCGACCCAGAAAATCAATGGAGGTAAATCAAAACTTTTTGGACACACTGCCTCAAAGTGCAGCAATTCTATTTCCCACCTCTTTTAAAAAATACAAGCTGCAAGGCTATATTACCCTTTCTGGTGAATGACTTCCCAATCACTTCCTGCTGAAAAGCTCCAAAGGCAGAAAAGAATAAAAAGAATACATCTGAGAGACCTCTGTGATAGTGGCTGGACTTTGTTCTGCGAGTCGCTGTGCTCATCAAAGTCCGCTAAACTGCCTGCCACGGTGGATACGCATGTTAGAAAACTAAAATAAAAGCTAAAACAACTGCTACTCTACTCATTGTTTGAACTTGATCTGTTTTAGCATCAAATAAGAGGCACTTGGAAATCAACGACAATACAGCTCTGTGTCTCTTTTTTTTAATGAATATATATATATATATATATATATATATATATGAAGCATACATCCACGAAGAAAATCACATTTCAAAATAATTGCCTGTCAAATGAGATGAGACAAATGTTTAGCAAAGGCTGGTTTCCAATACCCATTCCTTTTGAAATATGAAGTAATGTATAGTACAGCATTGTTGGTTTAGTAATGTAAAGTCCTGTAAGGAATTGGGATTGATCCAGGCTGCCTGCTTAATCAACCTGCCTTTCATCTACACGTTATACATTCACATGCACACTAATATCTCAACTTGATTATGATGATAGAAATTGCCACGCAAACGCCTATTTATTTGATAATCGTAATCAGGGTAAGGTCATAATCAAGCATAACAAGATTAAATCAGCCAGAATTCTGCTCAAATGTTCAATTTGTTGGGACATTAAACTCCTCTGTGTTTCTGTTTATGCTCTTTTTATGAGGAGTTTATAATAAAACTTAGCTCAAAATGTCATCGGACAGCAGGGAGAACAGCTTGGATAACAAAAGACGGTGAAAAAGTTCACGTACTTCATTACAGTAACTAAATAAAAGAGACCCCTTCTCATTCGTGTGTTCTGATTCAGTCATTGTGTCGTAAACCTAGTAACGTGAGAAGTTGTATTTCTTCACCATACCTTTACAGAACTGTGTTGTTTCCCCCTCCTCTCTACAGGAAGCACAATAACTCCCAACTACCTTGACAACGCCACATCCAATGTGGGACCCTGGTGCTCCTGCACAGCGAGCGGCAACCACAGGGAGCAATGCAGTGACTTCCTCACTTCCTTCCACGACAACGTCTGCCTGAGTGAGTAACAGCTGACCTCTGACAGCACAGCCGCAATAAGAGACGTGTGTGAGAATGGACAGAATATTCAATGACACTTTGATACTTCAAAAGTCCTTTGATGTATATTAACATTAAAGCCAGTCGAAAACCCAGCGGTTTTAGCAGTCTTTTATAACGTTTTTTCAGAATAATATCCCTAAAAGTTACTGTTTTATGTCATTTTCTTCCAGAATTACATTCATTACAGACATTTAGCCATCACGTAAGTACTTCAGCATGTATAGAACTACTAGCATACAGACTGATCCCGCTCTCCAAAGTTTTACTGACTAAACACACAAGATACAAGGTGTATTTCTGAACGTTCGGACTCCTGGTAGAAGGAAGGCGGAGGAGATTCCTACTGTATTCACAATTTTAAAAAAAATCAATAAAATAAAGCGCTTATTTACATATAAATACATGGGTGTAATGAGAGACCATATGTTATCTTGGATAGGCCACATTAAATCTGTCTGCAAAAGAACAAAACAAATTAATTTTCTCCGCCGCTTTAGGTCTTTTGGGCTGTTTTTACTTCTGTGATTGCCAGTGCTCTACAGTAATGTGTAATATAAAATGTTTTTCTCAACTCCACCAAATGAAAACCCAGATCAAATGTACGTTGAAGGGTCTTGAATCTTTAATAATAATAATAATAATAATAATAATAATCGCATGTTTTTGTCTTTGTCGATGGAGCTGCTGTGATGCAAGAAAAATGTCAGACTTTTTACGACTAATTAAACAATATTTGGACTCATAACCTCAATATAAAATCTATCCATCCATCATAAAGACACGAAAACGGACAACAACGTCCTGCCCACACTCACTGACAGGTCATCTGTACACCACCACTTTCCCTCTTTCAATATCCTGAGGGAGCGACGCACTAGTGACACATAAGTGCCACACTAAAGACTCTCCATCTCCATGTGTTTACTTTAGTCTGTATTCATTTATTTCTTCGCACAAATAAGACCCGCAGACGAACAACCCCTGAGGGATGGCAGCAGTGACAGACCAGTGTTATTAATAGCTGCTGACACAGTAATGGGTTTCCCCATATATTATCTGTTTGTTTAGATTATTTTGAGACATTTATCACTGCAGGAAAAAAAACAAGGCTATTTAGGATAATATCGACATGTATTTTTGAGTGGCAGGACAAATGATGAAATAAAGACATCAGTGAGTGATAAGCAGCAGCAGCTGATGTTACATAAGGATTATCCACCAATCCTCTAATCTTTTACCTTTTTTTTTGTTGTAGCTTTTTTTTTTTTTTTTTTTTTTCAAACAACAACAACAGAACAGCTATGATGATGGGAGATCATCCCTCTGAATGAGTGATGGCACCAGTGAAAGAAGAATGACACCAGTGACAAAGTAATACAAGCTGTAGCTGCTGGTGTCACAGCAGACACTGGAGTTTATTCTGGGTTATTATTTTTTCTAACAACAGAAGAAGACAGGTTCTTACAAAGCTGTCGGCATGAATAACAACACCAGTGACAGACAAATGACACCAGTGACAACACAAAGCAAACTGCAGCTGCTGTCATGTGGTGACACAACAGATTGACAGTGTTTGTCGACTGTTTACAAGTCTAAGTTCAATTATTACAAAAACAACAAAGTATGAATTTATCATCAGACCTCACACGAGAAGCTCTGCGCTCTGGCTCCGTCGCGGCGGCCAGAAACCATCCGCTGCCAGTCAAGACGGTGTGCCAAAGTCTACTGGACACGTGGCTGGAGCATCTCTCCCACTGCTCCACTGTCTCTGCACTCCGGGTCTATTTTAGCCGGAACAGCTTGTCTCGAGTGTGAAATTCACAGTAACCCTTGAGATTACAGCCCACAAATTACATTAGTCATTTGAGAGTAAACAGCTCGACACAGTGTTATGTATGTCGTCCAATAAATCACATTTCTAAGTGAAATCCATAATGTTCAGAACCCTTATGTATTTATGACGAGCCATAAAAGCTGCTGTAGGTTCTTCTCCGACACCAGCTCCATAGTCAGATTCTAAATTGGACCCCAAATCTATATCATTGTCCCCGAGTATTTTATTATTATTTTAAAACCAACCAAGGTTGTGTCCCCAAGCACAACAATGCACACCATATTAAATAATGAGAGCTCAGTATGTAAAAAGTTTACAAGTTAATTCCCCAAAATAAAATGTTTTACAAGAATCATAATTTTGAAATGTACTCAAAGTGCAGATCTCCACCTCAGGTGTGTCTGCAACGACCACTGCTGTAATAGATTGAAGGTCACAGTTACGGCCGTGAGATGCAGCTGTTGATGACTTGCAAGTTACAATGATGGTACAAAACAGTCAAAAAAATGTACACTTTTAAAATTCAAATCACCACAACCACTTAAGCAGACGGTCATGAGTGTGCAAGATTACACACACACACACACACACACACACTCTCTCTCTGTCTCTGTCTCTGTCTCTCTCTATCTCTCTGTCTCTCTCTCTCTCTCTGTCTCTCTCTCTCTGTCTCTCTCTCTCTCTCTCTCTCTATCTCTCTGTCTCTCTCTCTCTC
>CALSBV010010659.1:80410-102291 GCA_943590825.1 Bovichtus diacanthus
TTTTCTTTTATCAATCTTATAATTTGCAAAGAACATTGCCAACCAGTGATTTCACAGTGTATGTTAATATACTTGCTGAAATAAACTTTATTTGTTATGTGTTTGTTTATATGGCTGTAGCTGTAATAGGCTACTCGACAGTCAAAGCTATAAATCACCAGAAATGTTAGTGACAAGACTCACATTTACTACCACCATCTTAGTTACTGCCGGTCTCTCAATGGTCATATCTTTTTTATTGCATAGCCTCTCAAACACTTTAGAGGAAATGTTCAACACATTGGGTGCTAAGGCGCTTTTGCACAAAGAGACTTAAAGGTAATTCTTGACCTTTAGCTAATTTAGCTTTTACACATAACACATTTTCTTTCTGTGCAGATGGAGTTGTCCAGTTGTCACGGAAACATAGGCAACTAAATGGACATTGTGGTGAGTCTTAAACCAACATGACTGGGCGGCTGGATTTTGTGCACCCAACATCTTAGCTGCTCGCACACTAATTATTCCTAGAAAAGTAATGCAGTCTTACAGACATATGGTGTGGTTAGAAACATCTTGCGTGATACCTGTCACTTTAGAAGACTCACTCGCCTCCTGTATATTAGCTAATATATATATTTTCCCTATATAGATTTACAGCAGATTAATTACGAGTGAAACCCTTCAACGTGACCCTTCAAGTACTGAGGAGGGAAACATCATCATAAGTCAGAGTCTAACAGCTCAGTATATAGGATGAAGCGGGGGCGGAAGGATCGTTAACAACTCCTCTGAGAAACGTTGACTAATTGTGATAATGCGTCTAATGCTGTCAGCAAGACGTGCGAGAGAGAGAGAGAGAAACTAACATCTGCAACAAGAAAACACAAATGCAGCAATTCTGAGAATTACATTTGACTGTGTAACCTTTGTTCAGCAAATTTGAAATACGGCAGGGGAAATTCTTTATAGACGTTATTGCCCCTGACAGCTCTGCTGAAAACCCGACCGAATCAAAGCCGAGGAGAAATAATTATATTAGACTGTTTGGTGAAAGCAATAAAGACTATATGACCTGAAAATGAGTAGACAAATGTAAAGTCTGCAAACAATCTCAGCCTACTCGGAATTAGACCCGAGGGGGTAGGGGGGTGGTTTCATAATGTAAACAGCATCACCATAATATGAAGGAGGAAAAAAAAAAAAAATAAGAGCCTCATTATCAGCAAACTGCTACAGAGCAGCAGTGTGCAGGCTGTCAAAATGATCAGACTGGATTTAGTCAAAGACTTGAAATCAAAGGGCAGCACCTAATCATCTGTTTACACCGTAGAGTAGTTCCTGAGGCAGGGAGGGAGAGAAAACAGGGTCGGACAAGGTAGTGGAGAAGAAGGCGATAGGAAAGGTGGGAGATAGAAGAGGAGGAGGGGAAATGGTGGAGATGGGTGAAAGAAAAGAAGAGGCTGAAATGTGCAGGAATGAAAGAGTGGTGAGAGGAGAAGAGGAAGAGGAGGGAGTAGCGACGGAGGAGAAAAAGAAAGACGAGAGAAGCTGAGGGGACAAGTAATGGAAAGAGACAGTGGGTGAGAGAATGAGAAAAAGGAAAGCAGGAGAGGAGAAATATACAAATAACAGGAGATTAATAAGGGAAAGAAAGAAAGAGGGCCGGACAAGGTTGTAGGAAGGAGAAAGGGTTGGAGAAAAAAGAGAAGAAGAAGAGGTGATATGAAAGGTGGAAGATGGAGACAGGAGGATAAAAAGTGGAGCAAGAGGACAGAGGAGGGAGGAGGAGAAAGAGAAAATTGGATGAGAACGATGAAAGGAGAAATGGGAGAAGAAGACAGACGAAGAAGAAACGGGTAAAAAGCGGGTGGAGATGGAAGGAAGGACGTGAAGAAAGGGGTGGGTAATGTCAGTGGTAGAGATATAAGATGAGAAGAAGAGTGGAGAGAAGACGGAGGAAGAACTAGAATTACCACCATAGCTCTTTGACATTTGACCCCCGGATTATATCCAGTTCATCCTCGAGTCCGATTGGACGTTTGTGCCAAATCTAAATAAATTCCCGTGACCCAAAAATATAATCCAAGGAGGAGGGATGAAAGCAGAGGAGTCGAAATGGGGGACAAAAAGAAAAAAATTTATGGTTGGAAGTGAATGAAGAAGAGGAGAAGAAGAAGTTGTAGGGTGAAGGAGAGGTGGAAGTAGAAAAAGAGAGAGTACATAGGAGAGATGAAGAAGAGAAAAGAAGAAAGAGGTGAGAAAGAGATGGAGGCGATAGAAGCATTTTAAATTGAAGGATGGGGCGAGTGGGAAATGGAGAGATTAGAAGGTAGGAGCCAAGAACGGAGGAGGAAAGAGTGAAGGAAGGAAGGAAGGAAGGAAGAGGAAAGGGTGTCAGACAAAGCCTGAGAGAATAAAAGACGAGGGGAGAGAAAGAGAGAGGAGATGAAATGAAATGAGAGCTAAGAGGCAAAAGAAGAAGATCAGGAGTGAAAGGAGGAAGAGTGGGAGAGAGGAACAAAAAGAGACATGGAGTAAGGGAAAGGGGAGGGAGGGAGGGAAAGGTGGGAGACAGAGATTAAAGGGAGAGACAGAAAGAAAGAGAGATACAGGATGACTGGTGATGAAAAATTGCTGGTGAGAACACAGCAGCTCACCGACACTCAGCCTCTCCTGCCGCCGCTTAGCTCGAGGGCTCGCAAAACATCAACAGCAGCATTAAAAATAGCAGCGATTATTTGAAAACAGGCCTAGGGGGAAAAATGCATTTACAAATAATAAGTCTCAACATTTGTTTCATCCTACTGGGAGCTGCAGACGGGCGTGGTGGTGTGTCGCAATGATAGGATGAGAACATGGGAAAAACTTTTGATGCAGAGTGAGACATCATGACACTACTGAGCACACACACTTGGTCTAGATATTGGTGATCCCCTGAGGAAGACCAGGGCCTTCCTCTAGCGGCGTATCAGGGACAATACTAACAGTACGTAGCCGTAGCTAACTAGCTCGGCGTTATGCATAGGTGCCGTGCAGTTAGCATAGCTTAGCTAGCTCATGTATGTTCCTTCATACATTTCTCTTTCAGATTTATTTATTTATTTTAATTATGAAACACAGATGTGGCGGCCCCCATGCAGCAACTCTGAGGACCTCCCCGGGGGTCACGCACCCCCTTAAAGACCCTCTAGCGCCACCAGCAGGTCAGAAAATGCTGATTATCTCTCAAACTCCTGATCCTCAGAGGATGAATCCTGTTGTTTGAGTGACTCCTAGTGTCTCTCGATAGCAACTCGTCAAGATGTCCACTCCTACACGAATAATATCAATTGGAGAATACCATAAAAAACTAAATATTATCTTGAAACCTGCATTTGCTGTGGATATTTATGATCCCTAAAGGATCAATCACGATGCTTTTGGTGGCCTCATTAACTTTGCTCACATTCTCCAGAGGATTTCATACAATCCTAGTTTGTATAAGATAAACGATTAAATAAATAAAAATACGGCAACATTACAGAGTGTAACTAGGTAAAGCTGGCTGTTTTTTATTTTATTTATTTTTCCATTTTGATCCTGCTTCTCTGTTTACCCAATAATATTAATACGTAGAACAGTAAATATTAAAAAATAATAATAATTTGTTAGCGTTTTTTTCGGGGGTAATCATAAATCCTTCTTTTACTGTTTTTTTTACCATATACATAATGTATATATGCCATTATTTTGTCTATGTATGTTTAAAATAAATAAATAAATAAGTTTTGAAAGTAATTACCTTTTACTGAAGCGCCAACATCAGACCTACATTTCCATTTCTGCACAACGGATCTCAAAATGCAATAACCTGACTGCAATGAAAAAATTAGCATTTTTGTTCCCTAAAGGATGAACCCTCACTATTTTGGACACACCATTAAATTTCCTCTGCTGCCAAACTCAAGCCAACTAAAATCTTTTCAACGAAGCAGACTGCCATGAAATTTTACGAGGATCATTATGCTCATTAGTGGATTTATGCATTTGATTGTAAAGTCTCCCTGAACTCCGTCCGACGTTACACGTCAGGGTGTGACCATTGCAGCCTGTAGGAGCTGCTAACAGGGCTTGTTTTTGTCGTCACACCCTCAAAGAAAGTCACCAAGGCACCACCCCTCTGGCGATGCAGGCGGATTCAAAGACGCCCTACAAGAGATGCTTGAAATTGGGTACGACGTAGTTATCAAGACAAACAGCGATGGGTGGATTTTCACATTTAATAATAGACAAAAATGTTCTGTCATTCTTTTATGTACATCAGTAATTACAAGTTCAGTATGCTATTATCCTCAAGTTTTACATGTAATTTAATCAGCTTCTAGTAATGCGTGTTCATCTTTACACTGCTGTCTTACATACAAAATATGCTATGTACTGCAGTCACATTTATAAAAGCCTGGAGAGGTTTGCCATAAATGATTTTTTAAAACCATTCAACAAATATCATTCACAATACTTTCTCATTATTTACAAAAAAAAAAAAAACAGCAACTGCTAAATGATACATATTAACAAACTACTTCCTCAGTATATATAATGCCACTATACAAAGAGAGACGTAAAGAAAGAGAAGGGTAATGACAGTTTACGATGACCTTATTCCGATGCTTTAACCTGTGTACTCAAGCATTTTAAATACATATGATTGCTGCCAGTGTTTGAGAAAAAAAAAACTCTACTTGTATTGTAAATATTAGGAAGATTTCCAGTAAGTAATCACACTTTATAAATATGTATTTGCTGTACATCTATCAGTTAATACAGAGATTAACGAGCTGAAATAAGGCCACCGTAAAGTTAAAGTGTTACCCGATAACGTTTGAGGCTTGAAAAAAAAAAAAAGCAGGGCGAGATATGAGGGAGTTGATTCGAAACAAATTTGACGGGTATTTCACGGGTACAGTGGCTCGATGGCAGACAGTGTACAGGGTTCCTACACATTTCCCTTTGCATACTTCCACACTCCCTCTCAGACATTTGGAGCGGCTCGGGGGCCACTTCACACTCAGGCGGCAACCAACGGTGGCGAGAAGTAATCATCTGGAAAATCTGAACTTTAGGAGCCAGGAATCCTGTGTAAAGCAACATCAGTGCAAACAGCTAAGTTCGTGTTGAACAGGGCTGTGGTGTGTAGCTCTACTCCACTAAAAGCTGTCATTCTGTCATTACACGCTGCAATGTTTAAATTTGATGACGAGACGCCGTTTTGTCGTGGCTGCTTCACACGCAGGACATTTTTGGTTTGCATCAGCTGTGTCGTATTGATAATAATGTGCCTTAAGAATATTTTATGGAGGAAGGAAATGGATTCAACGTGTTTGTTTGACCTCAATGATGCATGGTGCACTTGCACTTTAGTGAGTGCGACTGACCTCCACCGGGCACCTTTAACACGATTCGGCTGACGGGGATCGGTAAACAGTAAAAATAAGGCTTATATCTGAACGTACGAGAAGAACTCGACTCAAAACCACGGAGATTTCTATCTCGTCACCAGGACAGACAGCACAAGCTGAATGGGTTTAGCTAAAGTCAGGATTGGTTGGCTGTGGCTCCTATCAAGCAGGACATTATATCATTATCAAGCGTAATGTGACAGTTCTAGGTCGTATTGTCCAGCCCAACCATAGAGGTCTCATTTAGTCCCGCCCGAAAACCAAAAAGCACAGTGAGGGAGATGTCAATCAAGCACCGGCTTTAGACGCCCACACACCTGAAAAGACGTCCAATCAGCCAAAAAATAAATGAAACAGCCTGTGTGGGAGGACCAGGGGTCAGAAGTCTTCAATAACTGTTTAAACTGCAACTTTTTCTCCTATATATTCCTAATCACTTTCGCTTCTTTGAGACTTGAGGAACCCAGTGAGGCTGCTGACAACAGATTTGGGTCAAATAGTCTTTAAAGATAAGTAAAGATAAGAGTTTGTTTTGTTTTTAATCACTCTGCCAATGTTGAAATTTCGAAATGGGTGAGGCTGGCCACAAAATAGTTTGAGAGAGAAGTGTGGAATTAATGAAAACCAAGGTAAAAAACAAACATCCGAGATGAATTTGTAGACACTATCGGATCTGCTCGTCTGAACCATCAAGCTGAAAAGGATCATGGTTAGTGATGCTCTGGCCAGGCCACAGACTTTACATCCTTCTCAACAAAGCAGCAACAAAGGACTGACCCCCCCCCCCCCCCCAGTGAGCCCCAGTTTACAGATGTACCTTTCCTTTTACATTCATTTACAACAGAAGAAAACCCTCTTGAAATTATTACTACAGTACATCTGAATCAGCAGTAGAACAGATCCTTATATGAAGAGCTGCAAAAATGAGATCTCAGATTTGTGTGCAAACCTTGCAACAGAAGATGACAGCAGTGTTACCGGTGAATGCAATAACGTAAATTATTATTATGGGTTTTTTTAAATTTTTTTAATGGAAAAAGAGCATTGAGGAAATAAACCTTTCTCCTAGAGAAAATATACAAATATACTAGATGTTGGCTGCACCTGTTAAAGTGAGTGCTGCTGAGGCTGCAGAGGAGACGCAGTGCATGTGTCAGGAGCACATCACCCATTGGATGATTGGCCTCCGCTCAGGGTCACATGTTTACTCCAAATAATCTTTTTTTTTTTAAGCTTCTTGAAGCACCACATGGGTGTTTAGGACTCCACATGGATTAACCCTACTAATTTGCCAAGCAGGTTAAAAAATAAAATAAAAGAAGACATTTTTTTAAAGAAATTAATGAAATGACTTAAGTTAGGGAAAGTGGCACGATTTCTGCAACAGGCTGAAGAATATTGTTACTGTCCTTGAGCCACAGAGCCTTGTACATCCCAAAATGTACCCTCCCAACAAGATTTTGGAATTGAATAGCACATCCAAACGACAAACCCTGAGAAGAAGCAGAGCGCGGAGCCCTTCCTGACTGAAACAGTGTTTAATAAAACATTTTTATGCATCGCAGAAGGACTTTTTGTCCCGCAATTTGTAATCACACTGACAAACTGATCAACTTCAGATCACATTTTCCGGCTTTCAGCTGATGCCTGACTGCAGGAGCGACATCTTAATCTTCAAAAGCTAAACCAGGCATGATGGTTGCTCTAGTGAAGGAGAGAGAGAGAAAACCCAGATTGATAATGAAGAGTAAGAGTGAAGTGCTCACTCCTGTATGAACCGGGTTGACTCCTTAACGCTCGCTGGGGTCGCTGAGAGGAGTTGTGAGCACATCCAGCTCTCTATAATTACAGAATGTCAACTTTGTTCATGCTTTCGGCTCTGACCTTTTCCCAGTGCTAAAAGTGTGCCCTTTAACCAGACGGTGAGCAGTTCTAGTACGCTGAACACATGTGAGAGCCTGGAACTAAATACGACGCATTCTTTAGGGCAGAATGCAAGTTATTAAAATTGTTCTATTACCGTACTTCTCTGAGGGTGGGAAGTTAATAACTTTGTGAGGCAAGAGGAAATATGTTTTCTATATCGGTGTACGCCTCTACCTTCAGTCAAAGACCTGCAGGTGTTATAATATGCAACTTATAATTTGCAAAGATGACCATTATGTACTTATTCAAGCCTGCTCTGATATTCAGCGCCGAATTGAGAAATGACAAAAAGAAAAGAAAGACAGATCTGATGCCCTTTCAAAACAGAAAATGACTTGTGACATTTCAAAACAAAAGCTCTTTTTTAAACTAGCAGCCTGTTCTTTCGTGTTTGCCTCATACTTTTCATTCTGCGTTTCCCTCATTTTCCCCAGTTCACAAAAAGTAATGTTTCTTTAAAAATGGACCAGTGATTTCAGATAAGGACTGTGTAAAGAGCAGATATGAAAGGAAAGAAATATATATTAAAATAAAAAGGATACATGGAGCACAAAAAAGGAGTGCGCCCGAGTGACCAGGCAACATGATAATTTCAAGAGGCAATTTTACGAAAAAGCCATGAATCCTATTCTTTCCCGTCTTGTTTTTCTTTTCTTTAATCAAAAAGGTCTTCCATGAGAAGCAGCCAAAAGGTATCATTTGACAAAGGTGCAAATTAGCAAACAGACGCCGTCACTCTGCTAGCGTATGTGTGAGCTTCATGTTCAGAGATGTCAGTTTAGATGTTGCCATTAGAAGCTCCACTGTAGCTGCATCAATATAAACACAAGCCTCACTGCAGTAGGGGCTAATTGGGCAGCTGTAGATAGCTCAGGGACACGGAACAATCGCCATCGAACGGCAGGGGGAGAGCAACAGGATTCCTGGCATTGGGGGGGGGGGACATGTGTTGCATTTGGGGACACGGAAGCAGCAATTAGAGGCTATGGATTTCTTAGGCAACGATCGCAGAGGACGCTGAACCGTTGCCCCGGCTCTCTTCACGCAGATCAGCCTAATCACTACAGTCAATCAGAGTCAGACGATCTATCGGAAGCCTGTTTCGCATGCGCTCGAGGCGCAGCGCTGCCCAAAGGGACAATCGTTAAACACCGGGGGTTTCTCGCCACCAACTGTTTTGTTGTGTGTGTGAGAGCCCTGCGCGTGCACCTGTGTGTGCAGAGCCGTTGGCTTTCATTGCAACTGGACGAGTAATTAGCTGGAAACGTTTCAATCCGTGCTGGCTTACGATTCAGCCTGCCAGCCAGCCAGCGTGGATGAGATGTTGCTGCGGTCTGGTTTCGTACTCGGCCACGCTGCCAGAGAGGCTGGAGAGGTGGTTTGCTGGTTCGCAGCCAGATGGCCACAGAGACTGAGAGAGACACAGCTCGAGACAGGCCACAGAGAAGAAAGCGGCAGAAGACACAGAGGCCGATTAGAAATGTCACAGACTCTTTAGATGGGCTTTGGCTGCACGGTCAGCCTCCTACAGTGGATCCTCATTAAAGGAAGACTGAACATGCTGTTAGCTTGCTCAGAGGCCAAACTGTACAGGACTCCGGTGACAGTAACCCTCAGTGCTGGGCTGTGAACATGACAGCGGGCGACTGTGGGCTACAAATGGGTACAAGGGCCAGGAAAGTTGGTTTTTGAAGTGAGTGAGTGTGTGTTGTGTGTGTGCGCATGCGCAGCTGAAGATGTCCAGTTTGTTCTTGCATAAAAAAAAAAAAAAAAAAAAAAAAAAAAAAAAAAACAACAATAATTTAAAAACGAAAACATAAGAGGGTTGCAATGTCTCTGGATTTTTCAAAAACTACGAGACGAGGATCTCTTCTAGCAGCAAGCCGCGTCCGCCTCGACTCTAACGAGGCGGTGTCGACAAATGTAAAATCTTTTTTGAGGGCAGGGGTGAAGTCAGCACCCGCTCTGTCCTTCCCTCCCTCCACTGCTCCCCCTCTTTAAGTCCAGTTTCTGTCATTCAGTTTGTGGGGACCCATAGTTCCCGTAGGAGGAGAGGGAGGGGAAGCCCGCTGAGGCTCCAGTCCACCACTCGGCCCCTCACCAAAATGTTCCGGTCCTGCGTCCCAGCATGCACCTCTCCCTGCTATAGCGGAGCTGGCGGGAGTCTCTGAAGGAGGGGGCCGAAGCGGGGGGCTGATGGGAGAGCATTGGGTGGTGGGGTGGTAGAGGAGGACAGTGGGCGTGGTCAGATGCAGGTGGATGGCTGTGCGGTGGGCTGCTGTTTGCGGTTCCTCAGGCCTCCAGACTTCTCCTTGTAGCCCACACACATCTGCTGAGAGACGTCCACCAGCGCACTCGCCACTGCCAGACCTGCACAGGGACACAGACATATTATGATTAGGTGAGGATTATGCAAAGATGCATCTTATTTTGGTGATCTAGACACACCAAGCTGTGATTTCACTGTGGGGAAGTCACTGTTTCACAACCTTTTCAAGTTCCACTGAATGGCTCACAGACCGTAAGCTTTTTAATTAATTTGGGTAAAACCGAGTCGATCCTGTTTGGAGCTAAGTACGTGGAAAGTCTCTTGTAACGGAGCTGAAATTGTATCTCAAGTGTCTCATATTCAGGAGTAATATTGGAAGAGTCGCTCTCCTGTATATCTATTGCTGTTAAAATGTTAATCTAAGTGAGCCAGGAAAATCAAGATCCTGTTTCACAGAACGAGATTTGTGACTTTTCTGTTAAGAAACTTCTCGCGTCATTTTGATTATGCATGTTCTGCCTGGTGTAGTGGTTTGACTGCTAAACTTAGGAACAATGTGCACGTGATGCAAAAATAATATGATTCAGTATTTATTAAATGCATCTGCTCAATGTTTTTAAGACATCTTGGATTTTGAGAAACTGGGATGGACATTTTTCACTTTATGTGCCGAACGATCAATCGATGAATTTCTCTCCTGCACTTGTATTTCCTTTGAATTAGAGCCCAACCAGTCTACATCCTCTCAGATCTAATACATACTGTTGTTTGTCATCCACAGAACTCTGTAAAATATAAAGCTCATATTTTATCCAAGGTCAAATATCAAGAATTGCCCTTTTAGATTCAAACCCAAAATGTTTCATTATTTTATGTTCACGGCTGATATCAGATTTCTAAACATTTTGATATCGGCAGAAGAACAAAATCAGTATCAGTCATTTAAATTTGGGGCAATTAATCACTGCAATAAGGCCCTGAAACTGTATTTCTTGTCTGTTATTCTTTACTTTCTTTAGATGTTCTCTGTGTGATTGTGTTTTTCTGTCTTATGTAAAGTACTTTAAATTACCGTTCATGTTTGAAAGATGCCATACAAACAACCTCACCTACTTGGTTTCTACTTAATTCTGTCATTTTTCCACAATGAACACTGCGTACACAAGGCCACTCATTTAGTGTGTAGTCACACATACACACACATGCATGCACACACACACACGCACACACACAGACAGTGCGAGATCATAGACTGGCAGTGCAGGCAATCATTTACTTACACACAGTTCATTAGCATTTTTTAATACTCTCTGAGCCATGAAATTCCAATAAACTCCATTTATCTCCAATGATGGATGCATTTACCCCGATCGAGTACACGTGGCCAACAGCGAAATATAAATTCCCAGGGGAGAATCTGCGGCGGGGAAATCAGTCTGCGAGTCTTTAGTGGAACAGGCTGCAACTATTAGTGTGTTTCTTGATCTAAAAGTGGGTGCAGGATGGTTCAAAGCACTCAAATGACGCTCAGATACAAATCGGAGATAATCTAGTGCGCTGACCTCCTCTCGGCTGTTTGGAGAGTTAGCAAGGCGGCCATTTTGGAACGAGCTCAAGTGTAAACAGATGTGCTGTGAGGTTGTGAGGCTGACGACAGAAGGCAGCTCGAGGATTCAAAAATGAACGCGGCCAGATGGGAAACTAGTTAAAAGCGTTATAGCAGGAGACCCTCGCGGGCTCGAGGAGATGGTAGGAACACTGCTAACATAGTCTCAACAAAATCTGCCGGAGGGAAAGCTCCACAGAGACGAGGGGGTTTTGTTATTACAAAAGGACTAGGTGGTAATTAATAAGGGCCTGGGGCATGCTGATGGTCTGGAGACTGCAACTGTGGGAGGCAAAGAGGCTATAAAACACAGAAGGGGAAACAAGAGACAAAAAGAATCAAGTTGAGCTCTTGTTTGAGTCCTTGAAGAAGACAGAAAAGAAGAAAAAATGACTTGTAAGAAAAGGCAAGTGAAGTGCTTAGTCCTGGGTCCTATCAGACTGTCTAGGAAAGAAAGATAAGGAAACAGATGAAGGACGGGTGGGAATGTAAAGAGAGCAAGAGACACAGCAGAGGATGAAAGGAAGAAATGGGCTCAATTCTCAGTGCTATCAGAAAGGAGGAGGAAGAGAAATAAGGGGAGAGCAAAGGGAAATGCAAGAAAAGACACTCGACGGCACTTTAAAGGTTCAATGTGTAAGATATGACAGCATTTCAACTTAAACTATTAAAACAGTGAACTACCATTATCATTATGTGAAGAAGTAACAGTGTTGATGTTGAGTCAAAGACGTCTGTGTGTTGTGTTGCAGAGATATCTACTGAAGTTAGCATGATGCTAACAGCTAGCCGCGCCCCGTGCAAGTGCGTGATGCCACGTGTTCCTCTAGAGGTGATAGTGAGTCAGTGCAGCGGTGACTGCGGCTTGTTCTGGCTGAGCTCAAGTGTAGTTTAGAGGTGAAATACTGCCCCCTGTTTACACATGAGACCTTTAAAACCAGACCTCACAGGAGTTGGGAAGAGTTGCAGAATGCTTCTAAGCATAGAGACAGAAGACAACAGGCAGACAGAAGGATGATGACGGGAGGAAACGGAGGGGAAAGCAACAAACAGGCTGCAGCCTTCATTTCATCACATGGGACAGGAAGGACAGAAAGAGGGAAATGGAGAAAGCAGGGAGGGGAAATGAAAAGCAGGGAGAGCGCAGCAGCGTCTTTAAAAGTCCATACATCCATGTGACATTAATGGTGCCTCCATGAAATAATAACTTTAAACAAATGAGACCGCGGTGAAGATGATTGGTAGCCTGCTTTATGATCGTTTCACTGTCTCTTAACACTTTGTCCCACGGTCACTGAGGACTGTCGTTCCAACCTGTTATCATTTCATGTAAGAGGATTTCACTGTCTGGAAAACAACATTTTGTTCTGTTTGCACTGTAAAAAAAAAACGAATTTGGTTTGGTTTGATGAAGAGCAATGCAGAGAAACTTCTGCGAAATTAATCTTGCATCTAAATGTAATATACAGTGTAGAGACAGCAGATACTTATTCTTCGATATTATATGTAGGACCACGTCCCAACTATGCATGCATTAGGTAGAGTGCACACAGCAGTACCCCTGTACTCCCTGGGCCCACGCTCCCCGTGTCAGTTAATGTTACTTGATTTAAGACAACTTTCTCTAGGAATATGCACAATATAGTCAATATAATAAATGTCTTCCCCCTCCTGCAACACTGTCCATGACTGAAGGCATACTTAGTCGTAACGCTCCCACGATTTGATCGATTAACCACAAAGAATCGTGCAAAAGCATCGATTTAAGTCGTGTCTTATTAGATATGTGATCGTGAGTTTCTTGGAAATAAATCATTCAGCAAGAAAAAAGTCGACTAAGACCAAAGCGACTGATAAGAGGGGGTAGCTTTAACTAACACCGGGTTGTTAAGTAATAATCCAGGATCCACTTTAATTGATGTTTTATTTTGCTGGTGCAAATGTTCTAAATGCAGTTAATTTAATTGTCTGAGAGATCTCATGCCCAGTGGCCCGCTCCGCCTGGTTTATAGTAGACCAGCTTTGACTGAGTTGGCTACAACATGAAAACCCATGTTTTTGTTACCGTCTTGGACAGAAACATTTAATTTCTGAATATCTCTCCAGATTTGATGACTCTTACGATGCTGCTCTGACAACAGGGATGAGAAAAAGGAAGCTTCTCTGGAACAATGACAACGCGCTGCACAGACACAAAGCCAACCGTCTGTCACCTTCAAGTCTCATTGTTCACGCCACAACATGTGACGACACAATACAGGTGTTGATATGCATTTAGGTTTCTGTTAACAGAAGGTCTTTCGAGCATAAAACAGTGATTTGATTGATGGACTGCAGCACAAAAATGACTGTTACCTGGCTAAGAGGTGTCACTTAAAAGCCAACAATCAAATCACTTTAATCTTTATTTATAGACATTTGTCAGACAGAATAAACAGATAAATCTGTCACTAAGTTCACCAGATGATGTCTGCAACACATCATTTTGTTGTTCAGGAGGAAGAAAAGGTTTAGCTTTGCTGTTGTTTGGGTGTTTCAGTGAAAACTTTTCATAAAGTAATCCGCAGATGTAGACCGTGTTTTCAGTTTTACCACCTTACATGGTTGTAAAATCCCGAAGGAAGGAGAATAGGAAAGAAATAAAGCTCAATAAAAGAAAAGGAAACTATTTGAAAGTGCTTCATAAGAACAAAGAAGGAAGGGGAATCAAGTAAAGACGGTGTAAAATGTGAACAACAGTCAAACAAAGATGGACGACGTGAGGAAAGAAAAAAGTCTTACCAGACTGTCCTGGAGGAGGGATGCCGCCGGTGCCCCTGGGTAACCGCACAAAGATGGAGAGCACAGCGGCTTTGTTGCCAAAGCAAGGCTCGAGGGCGATGGGCTTTGGGACGGACTGCAGAAAGAAAAATAAAAAACAAAATTACACATCACAAGCCTCCCAAATCCTGGTGAACACACACCATTTTCAAAGACATGGATAACAAAGGCTTTGCTGCTACTGTTCTTGTTTGTGTCAGCAACATGCACAGCAACCAGAAAACATAACTTGAGATACAAAGACTGATCTGCGGACACAAATTGGATTCTCTCCTCCCAAAATCCCCCACCGTGCAGAAATTCATGACAATGGCGCCTGTGTGCAGCGTGGGCCGCGGCTGGATACCAAGTGGCTGCCCTGGGAGCGGAGATTTGTGTCGGCGGTGCTGGCGGTGCACTCCTGTCGCTGCAGGCTGCCCGACACACCTGACGCTCTAATACCAATATCTCTTGTTTATCAGCAACTCATCCATATGTGGGGATGAGTTTCCCGCCTGTACACACTGCCCGGTTCTGCCGCCGCTCGCCTTGTACAATATTCATGGTTTTACCTCGATAGAGGATGTGGACATGACGAACAGCATAGAGATAGCTCAACATCTATCTCACTCTGTGTCTCGAATTCTGACCCGGACAGAAAACTGGGCTATGGTATGGTTTGGACACACACACACGTACACACACACACACCCCCACACACACACACACACACCCCCACACACACACACACCCCCCGAATGCAAGTTCAATCCCTTCCCACGGCAGTCTTTATACTCTGGAGAGTAGAGCTTAACGCCCCAAGTGGCAATGCCGCAGGAGTGTGTTTCCACACCTAACACACACACCCCCACACACACACACACACACACGTTGTAAGCATACACACGGGGAGAGGGGCAGTAATGATATTCAGGCTCTGACCCATTTTACACAATTATTCTCTGCTCCGTCTCTCTGAGGCGTACCTTTCATACCAGCAGGATACACAGGCTGACACACAGGTAGCTGGGGAAGTGGCACAAAGACCTGGATGCCTCTTTGCGTGTGTGTGTGTGTGTGTGTGTGTGTGTGTGTGTGGATTCAGTGCAGCTGATGTTGTAGCATAGGGGATTCTGTATTTGTGTATGCCCCTGCAGATGTGTGTCTGCGTGTTTATAGCACGTGTGTATCTGAGCTGTGTTCTTGGATGATGTGACAGAGAAGGGCATTTTTTCCTCTGCTATTTGCACTGTAGGTGTGTTAGTGGATAATACAGCCTTTCAGACAGGCTCTTCACTTAGTAAATGTGCTGGTAATGTCAGTCTCATGTCTGAATAAGCCCCCAAAATATGTTTTCCGTAAAAGCCGCGACTGCAATCTTACTGGGTCGGACATTTGAACATTTCTATAACACTTCCTGTCTCATCGAAATGTTTAGCTGTGCCTTCTCAGGCTGGAATTATGGTTCGCACATGATACACGTCACTGTCTCTGTTATTATCTTTGAGTACAAATAATAGTATATATAAAGTAAGTCAAGTATATAGCAAGTTTAAAAGAAACAGCCACGTAAAGGCCGCTGAACCAAGCCATTTTAAAGTTTTCGCAGAAGTTTTTCTGACGTTGGATCAGTCTTGAAAGTGTGTTTTATGATAGACTGTAAAAAAAAAAAGAAATATGGACGTAATTTAAATGGGTGACATATATAAAAATCCCCCCCCCCCCATGTACAGTTGTCATGGATGTTTTTGTAGCAGGCTGTGTTGTAATCGTTTCTTATGCTCCCGCATGAAGTAGGACAAAAAGGAAAAGATGCAAAAGAAACTAAGAAAAAACAAAAAAAAACCCTTGGAAAAAAATAAAAAATTTGCTCATTGATGCCAACTGCCTTCTGTATGACTACCAGGCATAAAGCTTTACTTACAGCGTGTGAGAAGTGTCTAAATTGCAGAGAACATTTATTAGAGATGATTAGACTTGTAAAGCAGCATGTAAAGAATAAAGTATGTTTGAAATCCCAAAAGACAGTTATTTTAAAAGACCCTAAAGCGGGTAAGACGACACATTTCATGTCTCACACAGCATGCATGTTTGTATGTTTTTCTATGCAGCTGAGAACTTACTATGTTCATGTATCTTTGGACAGGGAAGGTTACTAGGAGGTTGTGTTTGTGTGTGTATGCGTTGCGTGCACGCCTCTGAGCTTGCAGCAATTTTCAGCTGCGTTGATCCTGCGCACACACACACACACGCACGCAGCGTTACAGCCCCCCCACCCGAGAAGTGACAGGGGGAATAGTTCAGATGCAGACAAATGGGCTCGCAGAGCGGCAGACGCTGCTGAAACACTGCAGTCACACCAGCATCAACAACACACAGAAAAGGACTAATACTCAGACACATGTTTGGATACCAGAGTTATGTACAGCTTCACAATAAATCATTAATACAGTGCTTTGACTTTGAGGAATGAGCGTGATTAATGTAAACAAACACAGAAAGGGGTCACTGCTTTGTTTTACATCCTTTCCATCTTCCACTCCCTCCTTCACTATCTTTCTTTCTCTTGTCAAGTTTATTTAAAGAGGCCAAAATGAAGACAAGTTTGTCCCAAAGGGCTTTACAGTCTGAACAGGAAAAACTTGGAAAACCGTATCAAAGAAAAACAGAGCCCCTTCTAATAAATATTTTCCATTAAAGGAATCAATTTACGACTTTTTTCAGTTTCCTTTGTCTTTCTGGAGGTACTACTCGTATAATGTAAACATCATTAATTCTGAAAGACATTTAATTATATATTCAAAACATAATACCAAGAATTGGCACAAACAAACAAGAGAGTTTCTAACAACCAACTATTACGTACTGATGTATTTATCCTCCTTAGCTAAGTAACAAATAAACAAATACAGAATGATGACAGCAGGGACGAGCAGCAACAAGCTCCAGAAAAGTGACGGAGACAACGACACCACAGATGCAGAGACGAGCTGCAAATCATCAAACCTGTGGTTAAATTTGTTTGTAGTAAATAAACAACATGGAGGTATCAAAAGTAACTCGACTGTGGGACCGAGGTTTGTCTCACATGACTAAACTAAAAGGTGTTAACAGTGAGACACAAAGAGTTTACGACCTTCACATGACGTGACACTAGCAGTTCTCCTTCTCTTTGGTGATGAGGTGTATTTGTGTGTTTGTGATTTTTCCCAGAAGTGTTGCCACAGTGGGTGTTACTACAAATGCAAGCGCTTTCATCAGTGGGCCTGGGGCGATGGATGGTGACTTAACAGACACTAATTAAAATGAAAAGCTTTGACATTATTACTTTAATATAATCGTTCAGATTTAGTGACACCTGTGTGTTTTTTTTTTAGGAAACAGACACGTGCCTGACAGGTCTGTTTGCACATGTATTGACCACAAAACGCAGCTGGATGTGTCAGGAATACAACAGGAGAGCAACTTGTGTAACTCACAGAGCGGTAGACTGCGTTAGACTATCCAGCACAGTATTAACTCTGTTCTGCACATTACATGCACAGCGGCTTGTGTCTTATGTATCACATGGACACGTCTGCTTTGCACACAAGAAAGGTGGACTCTGCCTCTAGTGTAAACTATATATATATATATATATATATAGAGAGAGAGAGAGAGGCCATTACACAATCTACATTGATTGGCTGTTGCAGAAAAAAAGTCGGCAATAAATTGTATCAAACGTTCGGTTTTATATAATAAACTTAAAAACCTTTTGTTGCTATGTGTCGAGAGAAGTAATACTAGAATGAGAAAAGTATTTTTTTAAAATTTTGTCAACTTTGGAAAACTAAAATCAGAGTAAAATCAAACATGTATTAGGGTCAAAGGGGCTTGAAGGTCTTTAAAAACTCACGAGAGAGGTGGGAGTGAACCACATGAAAGTATTCTAATTAAATACTGAAAGAGAGCAAATGGCACTTTTATTTTCCATTTGATTGCAGTAAAAGCTCATATTGTCCCTCAGGGCAATACAACATTAATATCACTTAGCGCTTTGTGTGATAAATGAGTGATGACTCAATCACTAGAAAAGATAACGAAGCACTTGGTGCAAGGATAATTTCTTTCCATTTTCAAACTCATGGTGCTAGAACATCATTAATGCAGCTTACATGGATTGCTAATAAATGGGAATAAGAATAGTGACAACTATTCCAATAAAACATTAGGTGGTGCAATATCACACTTGGGTAATTTTGCTCCTCAATCTCTTGGTACAAGGAAAGATGAAACAATTATTTTGGCCTTGCCACAAGCGATCCAACACGGCTTGGTTTGCTCCAGTCCACAGGTCTGTCTGCGCCTCGGGCGAAATTTATTTCTCATCCAGTGTGTTTACAATTGGAAAAATGAAGGCCTGCTCATAATAACGTGAACACATCTGGACTATGTGTAAAAAAAGAAAAGAAGAAGAAGACTGGCAGCTTTTAATTCCACAGCTCAGGGCTGTTGTAAGACGTGTCGGCCAAGTCCAATTTCCCCTGCAGCAGCCGGGGGTGCTCGTAGGTTCTCGCTTGTTTACGAGCTCGCCTCTCATTTTAGAACAGTAGCATCGCGTGTTCAAAGGAGAGGGAAGAGACACTTGCACTTCAAATAAATACATGTGGAATTGGAAGAGACTTCCTGTCAGACTGATGTAGGAAATGACAGTCAGATCATGTTTGATTTCAACTCGTAATCGATTCCATCGAGTGTTGAGGAGTGCGACTATTGTATCCAACGTACAACCTGACGAGCAACGTGCTTCGCTAAAAAACATATGATTAATCTCGCTCCACACACACACACACACACACCCCCAGACACACACACCCTTTATTTTGTCCTGAGTGGAAATTAAGGGGGGAAAACAAAACAAAACACCTTGAAAAATTCAATTATCCATCCTTTTAAACTCTCTGTGCATGCGGTTTTTTGGTTGTTGTTTTGCCTCAGATGTTCCCCAAAGGTAGTGTCTTTTCCCGTGGTCTTCTTCAGAGGCTGCGTGTTAATAACATTCCCCAGCAGATGCCTTTGTTTAATAGTGTTGAAGCCCTCCCCTCAATTCCCCCCTGCCCAACCTCCCCCACCAGCACCACGCTGGAGTTATCTAGACTGGCCAGGCAGAACGGCGAAAGGTTTTGTTAAATTACCTCCAGTAATTAGCCCAGCACGTAGGATAGCTGCTGAGCCCACACACACTCACACAGCTGATGTGGGCATACACTGCGGCTGCACGCTGCTCCGCTTTCATCCGCTGCATTCATCTCTACTTTAGCAGCAGCTGGGGATGACTTTCCCCCTGCCAGCGACGAGAGCGAGTCAAACCCCCTGTTGCTGTGACTCACCAGGTACAGCCAACTTCCACTGAGCCCACTTTGATGAGTTTTTATTCAGTTGGCTTTTGTTTGCGAAAGGAAATGTTTTGCCAGCTTGTGATAATAACGCCATATTGCAACGTATTTAAACTAAACACTGAAGAAAAATGAAGATAAACAAGATAAGTTTAAGTGAACTTCAATGTTGGTTCTCATTCTGAAACACAACAGAATGAGAAGACGTGGATCGGACAGACCTCAGCTCCTTCCTGATCTCGAGCTCTACAAACTAATGCAAGGTAACAATGGCTTTAACAATTGGTTCTAATGGGGTTTACACCAGAGATGAACCGAGACCATCCCTTCGAGGCGGACCGGAGAGCGGGAGACCCAAACGAACGGCACCAAAGGGGTAAAAACTTTGGTTCTACCAGGCTAATCCAGGCTGGTGTGAACGTGTTCTGGACTTTCTTCTCTCCAGGTAACCAGGAGACATTATAACATTATAGAAAACACAATTTCTTCTTACGAAAAGATGCTATAAATAACATTATAGGCAATATACTTCTGGATATAAATAAAACTTCAGACGTTAAAGATTATTCCGTTTTCTCATCTCTACATCCGATGGAATTTATACAGAAAGTCTAACATCTGCTGTCACCTGGCGTTTGCTGCACGCCTCCTCTTACACTCCTCTCCTGTTAGATCCTGAATTTATGAAACACAGGTGTTTACCACGCACTTCTTTCCCAGAAAGCGTCACAATTGAGCATCCCTTTCTGTTTTCCCCTTCCTCTTTCTGCCTGTACCACTGGCAATCATGGAGTTTAGGATTATCACACTTGGGGAAAAAAAAAAAATCAGCCATATGCTTATAATTTAATGCAGTGTACAATGAGCGGAGATGGATGGCTGGATGGAAGATAACGGTGCAACACAATCATGTTAGATAAACCAGAACTGTTTCTCCGCTGCTTTTTTTTTTTTTTTTTGCATCAAATGTCCCGATTTTCTCTCGTCCCAAGGTATCTATAAATAAAAGCAGAGCAGAAGGCGTCAGAAAGGTAATCATCTGCCCGTGATGCTGGGACCGCAAGCTCCATTTGGCAGAAGCCGAGTGAATATATCTCATCGGCGGAGCAAGTTTGGACTTCCCACCGAGGCTATAAACAACTTTAATGATCTTCAGCTCACTGTGTGGAGCCCGGCCCCCTGTACACTCTGATCGTGGGTCTTAATACACTACTGGAGCATCCTGATAAAACAGCATGGAAACAAGGGGAAGAACCTGTTCCGAGTCGCTCAATCTGAGCCGGGAGGAGATAGGATAGTGCGCGCTCACCGTTCGAGCTGGTGAAGGCACAGAAAGCTGAGGAGGAAGATCTAAATTGGATCTCTGCTTCTGGGATGCTCCTGCCCTGATGGAGAGGGGGAGAGCAGGCCGGGAAGAATGGAAGAAAAGAAGAGCAGAGGTGTGAGAAGAAAAGGTAAAAGCACAGACGGAGGAGGAGGGCGTCTGATTTCCACAGCAAGTTGGATATTTTCTTTATATACAGCAGCACCTGGTGTGCACACGCCAACACCCACACTAACGTGCAGAAGTACACACAGACACACACACACACAGAGCCAGTAGATAAGGCCAACAGAGAAGCCCAGGCCGCTGATAGGATCAGAGAAGGGCTAGGAAATTAGAGAACACTATAGTAGAGTAAGGATGTCAGACAGGAGACGAGAGGAGAAGAAAAGATACAAAGAGAGGTAACGACAAAAGAAAACAGAAAACTAAAAGGATGATAAACAGAAGAGAGAAGAAGAAGAGGAAACTGAAATAAAAAGGGAAACAAGGAGACACGGTTATTACATTTGAGAAAAGAAAAAAGACAAAACCTACATGAAGTGAATAGGAAGAAATATGTGAGATGAAAGTAGGGAGTAACAGACAAGGAGGAAGAGAAAACAATAAAAAGACAAACTAAGAAAAGAGGAGACTAAAATAGAGCACATCGCTGAAAAAGTAAAGGAAAAGGAGCGATGAGACAAGCAGAAAAGTAACTTAGAGAAGGGAAAACAGGGGAAAAAGAAGGACGACAAGTTAAAGACAAAGGGAACAAAATATTAAATAGAAGACAACCTAAAGTGAATAAAAGAGGAGACAAGATAAAAGAAGAAAATATGATAAATCGCAGAGGACATAGGAGGAAAAGAACAGAGCAGAGCTAAGAAAAGAAAAAAAAAAACAAGACACAAGGAAGAATTGAAAAGGAAAATAAAAAGGAGTAAATAGAAGAAAAAGGCAAGAACATTAACAAAAGGGACCAAACAGAGAAGAGAGGAGAGAGGCGAGGAGTAAAGAAGAGCGGAGGAGAGATTTGAGGACAAAGAGGAGTGAGGAAGCGGGATACTTTGTGTTGGAGCAGAGATTTGATTAGCTCCTGATCTTCCCGAGGGGCCCTGCAGCCTTAGCTTGGAGTAACCTTGTGCTCGGGAGCCGAGCCCCTTGAGATGCATGGCCC
>CALSBV010010659.1:107291-123415 GCA_943590825.1 Bovichtus diacanthus
ATCATGATTAAGACTTCTTTCTCTATATTGCACATGGCTTTGCTCCAACTAGACTAACCTCCATATTGACAGAACCTGCTTTCTGCAATGTCTCCGTCGGCGTTTCAAAAACACAGACGGTCCGCTGCACCTAAACCAGCCTGTTTACTAAGACGAATCATGACTTTAATAACGTCCCTTCGTTTTCATGCCAGCAACCATTTCCTGCGAGTGGGCGTTAAATAAGTGTTTCTTTTCCAAATGAAGAATATCTCAATGTTAGAACAAAACTCATATCTCATTCCTGAGTATAGTCATAATGTACAATCCTTTACTCTCGCCTGCATGTGTTTAACTCCGGGGTTAACTGAATTCATTCTCATTAGGATTCACATCCTACCCACAATAACTGGCTATAACTGGTATAATGTGCCGTGTTCCTCATCAGCAGGCCACTTTCATCATCATCATCATCATCCAGCCTTCACACTGTCCCGGCAAACGCGCGCTGCGTTGACCCTCATTAGGGGTATTAGACCTGCACTACATTTCAAACTCTTCCTCCTAAGTGAGCTCAATTTAGCCTCCTCGGCTTGTTGCAAACTAACGAACACCTTTAAGAGTTCAGACTCCAAGATGACGTAAAACAGACGGTGTGTGGAATATCTATCACTACGGTGTACTGTAATCACAAACTGCAGTCGACAGGCACAAGACTGAGCGCCCACTTCAGGGAGGGTGAGCGACGCCACCGATGATGGATGGAGCTTCGGCCCAGACAAAAAGTAGATCTCTTGGGTTTGGGCGGTGATCGCTCCAAGAAAAAGAAAAAAGAAAAAAGGTTGCGCTCACCTTGACGTTTCCTCCTATCAGGTCAGGCGGCTCCTCGTCCATCTCCAAGGCGACGTTGATGGTGGCGAAAGGCCGACTGGCCATCTGTTGCATCTCCCTCAGCAGTTGCTAAGGAGGAGAAGAAGAAGAGGAAGAAGAGGGCGGAGGTCAGTGACAGGTAACCACAGACCGTCTTATTCTCCAATCAAACAACAGCATTCAGATCTTTTACTGAAGTGAAAAGAACAATATCCCTGTGAAAATATACTGAGTCATCACATTGTTAATATAAAAAGTGCTGCAGCTTTAAATCTCAAAAGTAGAAATACTAATCATCAAGGATTGGGCTTTTAACGCTTTATAAATCAGTAATGATTGTAATGAACCTGGCAACCCTAGACATCCTTAATATTAGTTTACGACTAATCTATAGAGCTTAACAAATAATCACCAACGATTTTGATCCATTGATTGATCGTGAAAGTAGTTTTTCATGCAAAAAAGGCAGAAAAATGCTGATTTCAGCATCTTAAATGTGGAGATTTACTGATCATTTCTGTTTTATATCATATTAAAGCTCATAACTTTGGCTTTTGGACTAATAAAACAAGACATTTAAAGACATCACCTTGGAAACAGGAGATGAACATTTTATAGACCAATCCAGAAAATGAGCGGCAGATTAATCGATTATGAAAAAGAAAATTGAATTGGTTGCAGCTCTAATTAGAAATAGTGATATAACAACTTAAATGAGGCAAGAACTGCAATATAAACTGTTTGGTGGTGTCCAACATCTTATTGCTGTAGCTGGTATAAATTCATCTAACTACTAAAAGCACAGGTCGTATGTTGCACGAGCAGGAAAACAGTAAGAGAAACGTGTTGGGAAAAAAACTTTTAATTGATCATTTGTTTGAGATACGTCTCCTAGCGCTTCAGCTCATAAAAGAAGTCAAACGGCGAGGATGTAGTGTGATGCAGTTTGTGTGTGTGGAGTTGTATATGTAGACAAACATAAAAAAAAAAAAACCTTGACACTATCCATTGGTCTCATTAAAGTGAGTTGTTGGCAGAGGAAAGGGGCAAGTAAAGGGCAGCCCTGCAACTCAACATGAAAGCACGCACGGGTGCAAACCCCACGTCCTTCCTGAGCCGAGGTGCGTTCACGTGGGGGTCAACGCTTAGGCGACCTCCCGGGCGACTCCTCAACAGCTTGTAATTAATCTGCTGAGCGTTTTCATCTCCCTATGAGGCGTCAATGTGTTGACATGTTAGCCCTTTCTCTCGAAATGTAATGCCTTATAATCATATCCTTACCAAGTGTTAAAAATAGCTCCAGGCAAAGTCTCTCTTTCTCTCTGCCGTAAAGACTGACGAGGAGGAAAGAAAAAAGGTCTAAATTTAATGTCCCGGATTCTCTTTGTGGAGCAAGCCAGCTCATTAAATCCCTGTATGTGTCTGTGGGTGTGTGCTGGTATCCAAACCTCCCCACCATCCCCTCTGTTGTAACAGCTGGGTTAGGAGAAGCTGGAGCTTTATTTCCCTGAGTCACTACTTTTAAAAGAGTTGTTTAACATTGTAGGGAATATGCTGACTAATGAATGAGATGGATACCACTCTTATGTCCTTTATATGAGGGGGGGGGCAGCCCTTTTCCCGCCAAAATGAGCGTGATAGACTTCTCTCTTCATTGCCAGGAGATGAGTTCGGCTTTCTGGGGGTTTTTTTGTGTCATGTTCAATGTCACAGATGGAAATCAGGGTTATTAAAAGCAGAAAGCAGCTCAATGTTACGGGGGTTACTTCTTTTTTCTGTGTCTGTTACTTATGCATGTCTATTTCATCTTGTTTGAAAACAAGAGTTGGTGATTGTTGCAAAGACTAAGAGATGATTTGATGAGTTTTATTTTGTTTTTGTGGATCAGCGAGGAGAAATACTGTTTCTGTCAATGGAATCTGGTGGATTTTAGCAGAACATATTAATCTAATGTTTTGTACGTTAATAAATGATAATAATCTTCCAAATCCCTGTTTATTTTATTAAATATATATTCACTTAAAGCTATTAGCATTGCGCCGGAAAAGGGCCGAAGATGGGGTGAATGAATGTCGATTAGCAATCAGGAATAAATGAACATGTTATATCTTGTTTATATGTTGTTTAACCAGGATAAACACAAAAAAGAAACTCGTCATTACTGTGAGACTCTAAGACGCTATATGTTCCCCCTGTTACCAGTCTTTATGCTAAGCTAAGCTAACTCTCTGCTGGACCTTGTTCTCAAACTTCCAGCAGTTAAGCATCTTTTCCTTAAACATTTTTAAGTTCAATTTAGATACGGAGTCCTATAAGTCATGTATCAAGCAGAATATACCAAATATCTGGTGATTAGAGCTTAAAGCTTGTTTGTTTTTTTTGACAGTTAGCAAGAGAAATTGAGCAATTTTTGAGACATAACCTTTCCTGGTAATTGGGATGGCAATCATTATTCTTGACATTTTATATACCAAAGAATAAATCAATTAATCACATTGGAAGATTAATCTCAAGGCTTGTACCATCTCTTACAAACTATTAAGGTTAACGCTCCACTCTTTAATTGGGTGACCTAAAATAAGCAGCAACGCGCACTATTTATTCACACAGCAGCTGGGAGAACTGACGCAATTTTGAAAGTTTTCTTTGACATTAAACTGACTGCAGCTTAATGTCATCTGATGAAAGATGGTGCCTGAATGAATCACAGGGTTTCTTGTAAAAAAAAACAAAAAAACAAAGAAGTTAATAAAAACATAAAAGCGCTTAATAAAGACAGTGATAAATTAGAATATAAGTTAATGTGGAGGGGATACAGTATGATAAAGCAGATCACGACAAACTACAACCAGACATTGTGAATAGAAACGATGTGACACTAACAAATGAAAACGCAAATGAGCAACTCATTGTGATTATCTGAGAGCCAGACACAACACCCTGATATATCTGCCGCTGGAGTCTAGTTTGCACAGAAATGACAATCTATTAACCCCAACTCTTGTTAAGTGCTAATAAAACCTGTGACTTTCTGACCGAGCGACCGACGCTCAACACTCCTTTTAAGAAACTGTGTCCCTCGGAGGTCAGATAACGAACTTGCACTCATAATCAAATAGGGCTGCGCATTTAATCCAATATTAATCGCGATCGCAGCTTCCCCACAATAAAATAAACGCGATCCACTGCGATATTGATGCTCGGAGGAATGCTTTCCAGAGTACAAGATTAATATACAACAGAGAGCAGATGGGGAAAACTAATATGCACTAAATGCAGGTGAAGAAGAACTTTGTTTTAAGTCTTAATTTAATGCAAGTATTTGTACATTAGCGAGAATTTAGCACAACATGGAGGTGAAAGCAGAGCTCTTTGTTTTTAAAATGTGAAAAAATAAGAAAATAAATAATATTACGTCCCTAAAATCAATGAATAATCACGAAGAATAATTGCGGTTTCAACATTGCTCAAAAAAACAATCGTGATTTTGCTCATAATCGTGCAGCGCTATAATGAGCTGAGAGAAGTTCTGCGTTCCAGCAGCATCAACTTTAATCGAAAATGACGCAACAGGCCGAGCCGGGCAGCAACATCAGCGTCTGGATCAGTGTGGCCAACAGCATGATCTGCATGCAGACACATCCTTTTACATAGCAGAGCTCCTTGAACAGCACAAAGTAACAGAATTGATTCAGTGGATAAAAAGCAGATGGAGGAGCATCTGAATGTTGCGGTAAACACACTTTATAGATTCAGTGCACCTCCCTCAGCCTCTCTGCAAACAGCCTGGTCTTGTGTGTAGCGCACAGCTGACCTTAGTTTAAACAGTGACACTTGTTTTTTTTTTTGTCATATTCAAATTAAAATATTTCAACTGAACAAATTGAAACTGCAATCAGAGTTCTGCAGGTTTCACAAACTCGGATGTACGACATTTTTATTGACGAAAACGAAGAAAACGTGTGCTTTAAAAAGAGAAAACTATACTTCTTAAAGGTATAGGCACCTCTGTGTGGAATTTGATTGGATTGCGACCTGCTGTGAAGGGGGTTATCCCTGAAGCTAGCGACGACAACAGCTCAGCCTCACTTCAAGTGTGCTGACCTTTAAGTTGGACCAGCTACTGTCATTGTGGTGACGAGCTGCTCCTCCAAGTTCTTTGCTCTGCAACCCCTTACCGACTTGGGCGCCAGCTTTTCTGGCGTCAACCCTGCGGGGAGCGGTCATAAAAGCTCTCTTTGCTTAAAACAACTGCTGTTTGATGCCACTGGAAATGAGTTTAAAGCAAAGAACACATTTGATCTGTAACCTGACGTCAGCATGGATCCTGTATCCAGAACAAGCTGTTTGACAATAACACAAGTAAAGGGGGAAAATAAAATGAATTCTTTATACAACTTGGGTATTTTTTTTGTCCAAAGTCTTGGACCTCATTGCTGGTTGATATCATTTTACCCTCAGCATCACCTTCTGAGCTCTGGGAACATGGCCACATCAGTACAATAGAGTCCAACAGGGCAACAAACACCAGCAGACAGACAATCAAACACGTAGTAAACAAACATGTTGCTACATCCAACGAAAGTAGATCTCAGGTTGGGGATTCGAATGTTATTGTGGTCGATAGGAACGATGGCCAAAGACTGCAGACACAGTTTGTGTATCCAAGTAATTCATTGGTAGCATCAGATTGAACCACAGATCTGATTTAGTTTTGGAAATGTAGTTTTCCACTCTAGAATCTAAAGTATTTCCACACTACACTGCACAGTTGGTCCGAGGTTTCAAAGCAGAGGTCAGAGAGGAGAGCTGCAGATTGAAAGAAACTGGACTGCCGTCATAAAGTTAAGGATGCGTGAGACTTCTGAGCACAACCGTCTTGGACTGAGTCCTACAGAAGATACAATTTGCACAAATCTCCTTATGCCGTGCTGCGAGTAGGCAGCTGTTGTACAGCAAACACTCGGCGCTCCAAAGATAACCAGACGGCAGGAGTTACAGTGCAAGTCGCCTACTTCTTAAATTGGCTCTTAGTTTTCTGCAGGGTAGTTAGTGTGTGTGTGTCAGAGCGAACTGTGCATATATAAACCTAATTATAACACACACATGCATGCAGGCAGGTAGTTTGAAGATACCTGCACATGAGCAGTCATGTACGCGTGTGTATATTCTCACAAATGCAAATTAATTCTCTCAAACACAGAGAGAGCGGAATTACAAAAAGGCTCATGAGCATATGTGCCAATAGATAAAGTAAGCATATTTTAAGTAAATGCACATAAGTAGAGAAATCTTTGGCCACTTGGGGCCAGCACAATAAGCTGTAAACACATCATTGTCCTATTATCACCTCACAAATATGGTATGCATAACGTGTTACACAACAGTGTCTTATTTACACATCCATGTAGCGGATGACAATGTAGGTCAAATAGTCTTCTTTACCTGCTGCACCTCGTGAACTTTGTTTGTCTGACATCAGGGGCTGAGCAGGAAGTGTATAGTGGCTTTATCATCTGAAATGAGCTTCTTGCTGCAGCTGAAAACGCTGCTGATGAGCAGTGAGACTGACACAGCAGGCCGAAGACACTAAATAAAGAGCTCTGACAAATTGTAACTAAATGCACGAATATTGATTATATCAGCTTTAAAAAGTAATCCATAGATTAATCAATAATGACAGAGGAAACTTGTGGATTTACGAATGCTTACGTTCACTCTTTCACATACACACTCACAGAAACTGAGTGTTTGAGCATTCTCAAAGTGAGCAGCCGTGTGCCAAAGAGATTGAGTGCGTCAGTAGAGCACACAGAGGGGAGGGAGGGAGGGAGAAAAATAAGCAAGATGCAGGAGAGAAAGAGGAGAGGAGGGAAACGAGACTAAAGTGAAGTAAGGCAGGATGTTGGAGAGGGACGAGTGACGGCGAACACAGCGAAGAACAAAAAAAGAGATTGGGAGAGCGAAGAGGAAGGAGCAGAAAGAAAGACAAAGGCGTTCAAAGAGTTTGCCCCTGGGAAGAGGGATGGAGTGAGTGCCGGATCGCTGGGCGCACACACACACACACTGATAAACACACACATGCTGCAGTTACCGGCACACTTGGATGGACACACGCACGCACGTGCAGTACGCACTACATCAAGCCGTTTATTTATTGATGCGTCTGTTAAAAAACGCTGTCGATGGAAGAGCTCTCAATCATCCTTCAGCATCACTGAAGGAAAACTGTGGCGTGAGAGAGTCATGGAGGGAGGGAGGGAGGAGGAGGAGGAGGGAGGAAATCTTCGCCTGTGAAGCGACGTTAGCTGCTTCTCTCTCGCTTCATCTTTCCATCTCTCCGGCGGTGAGGTGCGGTGTATGCTGTGAATACTGACAAGGGAGAAGGCTTTGATCTCCTCCCTCTCTCTCCACATCTTTGTGTCTCTCTTCCTGTCTTTTCTACCCCCCATCACTCCCCCGCTCTCACCACCGGCATCCTGCTGTCCCTGCCGTAACACGTTCCTCTCTGTCCATCTCTCCAAATATGTCACTCCCTCATGTACATGCCGTATACATTCAGTGATCACATCTCATCCACGACGCTAATCGATCCTCCGTCAAAGAGGGGCGGACGGTCAAATAGCAAAAGAAAGGGAGAAATTAAGCTATGAAAAGTAAAGAAACTAAGAAAAGAAGAGAGATAGAAACCCAAATAAAGCAATAACAAGAGTCAGTGAAGGAGCATTTAACCATTCAACAGGCTGAGCAGCACTCACGTCTCGGTTTAAAGCGTCTTATCTCGGAAAGGATCAGTTGGACAAGCCAAGATGCCTGAACATGTGAGTCCTTTCTCGTTTTTTACCACCACAGTTTATATAATCAGGACTAACTCTGTGTTTTAAACCTTATCCACCATGCTTTACTTAATAATCTGGGTCAGTGTTTCAACTCTTACCCAACAATACGTGTTAGTTTGACTCAAATTAATCTCCTGATGACGATAATGGTGCAAGGATCTTTGCTACCATCTAATATTTTCTCCAGCGTTTAACTTGCATGATCTCAACACCAGCCACAGCCATCAAAAACACAACAGTGGCATACACAGTCATTCATTGGCCAATGGTGTGTGTGCCCTTTTAAGACGCTAAATCTTCAGTAGCAGTGTGCGCTGTGCTGAGACTGTGCTCTTTTTATAACGCACGGATAAAAGGAAAAGAGGAATTGTGCCAATACTTAGATATAATATTTGGAGAGTGTTGACTTTAGAGTGAAGAAGTGAACTGTTCGGAGGTTAAAACAAAGAGTGAACAATGATGGAGGAGATAAGACGGCTGCAGGAAGAAGAAATGAATAAAACCGGAGAAAGTCAAGACAGCCTGAGATGAGATGAAACAGAATCAAAGAGTACAGGAGCGGGGGTTTGACAGAGGTTCTGGGTTTACAATAAACCCTGTACCGGAGTCCTGATGGATGGGTGGGGCTGTGCAGGGTTGGATGTTAATAGGCCAAACTGGGGTCACCCACAGTGCAGCGGCGATGGGACCATAAGCCAACACGTATATCATGAGCAATAAGACGCTGGCACTGATCCAAACTCTAATTATACGCACCATCTCTGCGGAATTAAGATTAGCAGGGTTTAGGAGCATCTTGGGAACTCTGAGAGACAAAAAGCCATGTGTTCACACACACCGAAAGATCTCTCTTACACACACACAGAAAATGTGCAATGACACAGACACTGCACTGAAACACTATGTGGGAAGCAGCTGGAAAACAATCCAACCCACACACATTCAAAGAGCAGCATTCATTCACTTGTGCACATGAATGCTGCAAACGTTTGTTACATACTCTCATTAGTATTCTTTCACTTGTGCACACGTTTATGTCAGCCCTTCTATTATTTGCATGCAGGTTATTTCCTTATGAAACCAAAGCTAATATTTGCTGTGGATTTGGCAGAGACTCCGAAGGAATGAGTGTTAGGCTCGGTTTCTAACACTGTTGCAGAGGTAGCTGGCTGCCAGCGCTGCAGAGGCTCCCGATTCTTTTAGATCACATTTTGATGAATCCGCATCCCGTCAGGTCCGAGGAGACTCTTGTTAGCTCGACAATGCGGAGGATAGCATTAACAAGGCCTTCTCTGTACAGACGGTGCACGCGCTCCCAAAGATTCTCAGCTTCCTGTGTGAGTGACCTTCACTGCTGCGCTCTCTCTCTCTCCCTCTCTTCATCTTGACTCCTTACCTTTCACTTCAGGATTGATCACCTCAGAAGTAAGCCTTTTGTTCTTTGCGGTGGTGCAGCGAACGTTGACCTCAGGAGAGGTGAAGGCAGCTCTCATAGAATCTTAAAGCATCGCTCTGGTTGATCTCACAGCGTTATGAAGAACACACTCGCTGTTGCTGCCTCCGAACACAGCACATTTGTTTTACTTAATGCCTGCGTGCTCATTTGCATCATAATCTGTCATTAGGACAACATCAATAGCTTCCTTGTAGGCAAAGTCATCATGTGCAACCCCAAGTGACGACTCGCCAATAAAAATCAATTGTTATTACAATATTTTATTGACTGAAGTCCTTAAAACTTATAATTTCAATCAAAGTTTTTGTGTTGCATCATTTAAAAGCGGCTTCCGACTCATAAGGTCGGAATTGCATTTGCATTGGTTTCATGGGAGAGTTCAATCATCTAAATGCTGCAGCACAGACTTTCATTAGTTTGGCTTTAAAAGGATATTTCATATGGCTACACGCTTTTTCAGATAACTACAGAGAATAATTGCATTATTGTTTTTTATGGACAGCTTTAAGAGCTATGAGCAAATGAAGTAGAGCATTTAATAAAATGTTTCTCTAAATGAGTGAAAATGTAATAAAGGACTGAGAGTTTTCCAGTGATCATAATATGTCTGGAGAGGTTATTGTATTAAATGCCAATAGACTACATTAGCGTGTTTTATTCCTAAAGCTTGACCCATTTTTTACGCCATCGACCCCACGTAAGGAACCCGGGCCACACAGCAGCGAGCTGCAGGGAGAACACGGTGGGCAGTCTCCCAACCAAGAAGCTGCTGAAGGCTTGTTGGACAAGCAGCGCGCGAGTCGACAGCACAGAGCGTGTGAGGAAAGGTGGCACGAGGAGCGGGCAGGCCGAAGCAGACGGTGTGCCGGCCTGGGTCACCTTGACCATTCCATCTCCAACCCCCAACAGGGAGGGAAACTACAGGAGCAGGGGAGAGAGAGAGAGAACGGTGTCCTCCCACTTAATAGCACTCTGCAGAGGGTGAGATAAGGTGAGGGCTCTCCCATCCCTGGATGCAGCCACAGCTGGATTGGTGGGACAGGAGATGTAAGGACATCCCCGACAAGCCAAGACAAAAAACACAAGCGTCTGGAAAGAGTCTGTCAAACGCCGCAGCTCAAAAGGGCTTCACTGTAAAGAAGGAGAGGTGACCCTTTGGCTTTTTTTTGCTTCAACTCGGTAGAGAAAGTTGGGGTTCTTATGTCAAAAAGGAAGTTAGAAAGTCTTTGATTCCTTTCTCTTTTTTTGTCGACTGTGAGAAGACAAAAGAAGAAACCTTACAGCAGAATAAGCTATTACATGAAAGTAAATTCATCACCTGCATATTTCTTAATGTCTCAGAGGCACCACATCCTCCCAGGAGAGCCACGTGGCATTCTGCTGCGCAGTCAATCGTTAAGAAAAAGTTCAATTTACATGCGTTTGTGTTTGAGAGAAAAGAAGCAGAGACAATTTCTGCATTATGTTCACGCCGCAGAGCAAGGAAACAGACATGTTTAACCCACGAGTGACAGTTACAGAGCAGTTAATAAAGTGCCGGGGATGTCCCAAGTTCTTCATATTTCTTAAAGCAATGTTACACTTTTGAAGCACAGTCCCAGTACAGTGCACTGTACCACTGAGCCATAACAATGACCACGACCTCAACAGTCTGCCTTCAAGGGCACAATTATTCTTACTGAGAGCGGGCATGGCTGAATCCATTTTCAAGGGTGCACAATGGTAACACTGATCCATCTCCATCTCAAAAAACATTACCACATTTCTTTTCAAGAGTTTAGGAACACCATGTTCCTTAGATTCCAGAGGAAGATCTTTCACATTTGTGTTTTAGTTACATAGCTGGTGGTAAATGAGCAGAATGCTGTTGTCCAACATGAGTGGAAAATGAGTGGAGATCTAACTGAGAAAGAGTTGCAGTGGGTAAAGTTTACGATGGCAATTAGTGCCGTTAAAAGCTGTGTCTCTAAAAAGGGATATTCTTGGATTACTGCCCCAGACTCTGCATTTGAATAGCACAATTACTAAAAAATTAATTCATTTATGACCTAGAAGTAACCATCAAGAGAGTTTGCTTGACCCATCTTTCAGTTTTTTTTTACAACCCAATTCAACAAAAAACAATCCTAGAAAATGTGGATTCAAAACACTCTTCTCTTATGTCCCGTACGGCATTAATTTCTCACAACAAGAGGAATCCAAAGAAACGACTGCAGGTGAAATCTGCACTGGATTAGTACCAATGGACCTTTCATTTACTGAAAACACTGTAGGCAACCTGGACTGTATTTGCACCTTTTAAATGACAGACCAGGCAGATTCAGTCACCAACTGAACACAGAAATGCCTTAAACCATATTATCGACCCAACCGATGAGATTAAAGAGGGTAGAGCAGATCAGGTCTGTCGGAGGGATGTGATGGACAGGCTCTGTGCAAAGCTCTTAAAGACTGTGACAATCCACTACACCCTAAATTCCTCCAGCTCACCTTCGCTATCTGTTCCTCTCTGCTTAAAAAAAAAAAAAAAAAAATCTCCCTTCAGCAAAGTCATCAGAAACTTAACTGATTTTTCAGTAAACGTGTAAAAGTTTGTTGGATCTTAAAGCTCTGGCCCTCTGTTCTATTTAAAAAAAAAAAAGTGTCTGGGCTGATGATAAAAAACTGAGCTGATTATTAAAAATTAGTGGATGTCCGCAGGCAGCGTTAGTCCTCAGCAAATGAGGCTAAAGATAAGGTTTAGCTGGTGTTACGCTGAAGTCTAATCAAGTCACAGGAGGAAACAGAAGCATCCACACATTATTCCAAAATGGTTACCTGCGCTGCTAAACCTGCTGTCACAACATTTTTCTATAAAAATACAATATTTGTAGCTTGGTACATTTTATATAACAATTTAAATCCCATACAAACAATCTGCACGCAGGTCATATATGCTGAGAATGCATTTAACCTTCCTCTTCATCGCGTACTTTAGCGACGCCTTCCAGACAACTCGGAATTTGAACATTTCCCGACATCCTATTAAAAAAAAGTACAATGGAGCGCCATTTAAAGTCGGACTTGTAAAACCCGACTTCATGAAGAAGTCAGGGCAGCACATTTTAAATGTTAAACCATCAACTAAAAGGCAACGTAAAGTGTATTTGCCGATGTTATTTTTAGGAAGCGGGTTATGTCTGTGGAAAGTTTTTATTGTGGAGGCTGCACTGCTGCTATCAAGTATGCTGATGACCCAACCTTAGAAAAAGGTCAGATCCAATAACAGAGAGCACAAGCCAGTTATATAGAGCAGCTAGTCCAGGCAGTCATAACCTCCTGGATGATCTCCGGTGAACTCTCACTTAAATGTCTCAGACACGCATATGAACACAGGAATATTGACTTGCACCACTAAAGGAGCCCAGCAGACCGTGCTGTCGTTAAAGTATCCTCACTTGATCTATAAGAGTCTGCTATGACTGCCAACAGATCATCCACAAATATAGTTCCCCATCAATTTAATCACTGTACAATTACATCCGACCCATTTCCCCATGCTCACGATCTGTATTAACTTCTGGAGTCAAGCTACATGCATCAATATTGTGATTATTATTGATTGTGTGATATGTCTGCCTATCTCTCAGATCTTCCACTGCCTTTCTGTTAGAAGTTCCTACTGTTCCCCACAGGAAATCTGGAGAGGCTGACAAGTGTTTTTATGAAAGTTTAAATAGTTTTTAACATTTTATTGTATTGTTACAGTTGCACTTGGGGCTGAATCTTTGCATGTTGCTGTGCTGGTTGTGACTGGTCGTTACAGTGAAGTGAGGTCTTAAATAGCTGCAATGATTGTACCACTGCTGATATTGAATTTTATTTACACTCCACTACAGGGCATGGAGGATTTGCAGCTATTTTGGCAGCAGTTTGTTGACTGTTCTTTTCAGTAACTGGGAGATATTGTAGCTGGCAGAAATTCTCGATTACTCCTACTTGTACTTATTGGAGGCTGTCGTGAATGGGAACTCTGCCGAGTTCAGTTTGGTTATCTCGGTCATCTTTTTGTCCTTTTGGAATACAGAATGTAAACATGTGGCATATCAAGTTTAGGTCCCGCGTATTAAACCGTTATCAGGGGATGCATCCAGACATTCACACGAGCAGAAGTGGAGCGGCACAGAGCCATAGTGTATTCCTAGGGTTCTAAAATGATAATGTATTACAGAGCATCATCGAGAAGTGCTTCGTAAGGGGCTAACAGCTGCGGCGCAAAGGTGGAAAGATTGTTTTTTCCGTTCTTCCCCGATCATGTGTGAACCGCATTCACATCCAGCCATCTGCTTCTGGGACTGGAGTGAACGGGCCACGCCGGTGAGAGGATCCTCCTTATCGTTACGGATGATTCTGGAAACTAATTTGATGTGGGGCTCTACGTGCTCAGAGATATCTTCATTGTCTTCCAGGACTGTGCTTATTCAGAGGATACCTGCGCCAATCTCTCCCACTCTACTGCGCTTTCAAACCGAACCATCTGCTGTCGATCTCGTTACACGGGAGGCAGTGTGTGCGAGGCAGTCGGTGAATGTTTAGTGTGCGCGGGCTTGTGTCACTGTGTGTGAGTGAGAATAAGTTGTGTGATTATGAAGATGTCATCAGTGATGAAGGTCCTTACTGACTCCACTGCCCATTCCCATCGTTGTGTTCTGTATTATAGGCAGGGTTGGTTATGGATACCTGCTTTCAGGTTGGTAAAATACCAAAGAAGAAGAAACGACATGAAAATGCAAAACACTCAAATTGCAAATGTTATATGTCTAGGGCTTTTATTGTGAAAGGTAAGAACGGAGAGAGGGGATCTGGTATGCGCTGCCTTCATCAAGGTTGAAAGAAGTAATAAGTTTGACGTGTTGGTTCCGTTCTGTTGTTTTATAACCCTCATAATTATTATATACAACAACGTGATTGGTTGATGCCTTTATTTGCGGTGTGAAAAATCGAGCTTGTTCCGGAAAAAAAACGGTGTTGCTCTTTTGCCGTGTAATATCGTCACGTTCCGTGTGTAAGCACTCGTGACAAAAAGTGTTTGGAAAAACGTGCAAATTAATCAGAAGTGTATGAAGGCTTTAAATCTCCAAGGCTGACAAATCCTGCAATCAAATTTCATTTTATTCGCAAGGAGCAACGTATCAAAAATTCAGGCAGCAGGAATCTAATTTCTGCCAGCAATTACGAATCTAATTCATTCTTTTATTTATATATGTCAAGAATATATCTTATTTGATCAATTTGACATCATCCCTCAAATGTTCATCATTACTGTTGATTACTTATTTATTCTATTTAACTCTTGTGTTCTATGTCCAGCTACATTTTGGTCAGTGCACTCAAATAAAAGAGATTTAGAATCTCACTACAGGACTTTCTTGGCTGAATAAAGTTATTGTATTGAAGGTTTTGAGTGTGTATGTAAAGAGGAGTGCGCGTGTGTCGGCAGCAGGAGCAGCAGGAGCAGCAGGAGCAGCGGGATCGCTGAAAGCTGCGGACAGGGTCGGCGGGTCAGAGGTCACGGAGTTCACTCCATCAACAGAGGTGGGAAAGGATGGGTCAGACAGGAGAGGACGGCAGGAGCCGAGGTGACGCAGCCCTCCGCCCAAAAAAACGAGGGTCAGCAGTTTGCTGCGGCAGAGGGCACGGACACAAGGACGAAGCCGCGGAGTTTAACAATTTTATTGCCAAACTCTGACTCATCCTCACTCTCTGCATCGGACGGTGCAAGAGGAGCTATGTTTTAATTTGGCCTCTAGTGTAAAGTAAAGTTTATCTTAGTATAATCTATAATCTTATCTTAGTAGTGTATGTTTACAACCAAATAATGCATCAGCATTTAAAGGATTACAAAGTGAGGCATTACAAAGAAAATTAACATTATAAAGAATTTAAATCACATTTTTTATCAAAAGGTTAAAATGAAATTGAATGAATGAAAAATTTACTTGATTTTGAAAATAATTAAAAAGTGTATTTCTGTACAACTACATTACACTGTTTTATGTGGGGATCTATGTATTTATCCAGTTAGATATAACCAGTTTATTTGTATTTATATATATTTAAGGACAAGCTTTATTTCGATGTGTTTATTTTAATGCTAAAAGAGCTTTATTACAGTGTAGCTAACTGGGTACCAATATACTGAAATATTTTGTAGGTAGTTTGTGGATATCTTCAAACGCAAACGTATAAATGTGTGAGGGCATAATTACCTAAAGAACAAAAACTGTCTTGTGCTACAAAACTTCTGGGAGTGTACAAACATTGTTTTCATAAAAAAATAAAATGTACAGGTGAAGTCAGAGGTTAAAACCCTTAAACAAGCCAGAGACGAGCAGTTTCTCAGCAACTTGGCTTGTTAAAGCCTCAGATCTTTCCTCTGATCTGCTCCCATTCTTTAGAAACTTTTATGTGTGGACTGTATACTTTCCCTCGCAGAAATCATCAAAGGGAGAAATAAAACGGTGGCAGTAGGCTCCCAGGGAATATGAGTGTGTTCAGAGAGAAGACTTTTCAGGGAGCACATCACTTCATTATCACCCTCCAACCTGAGCTGTATAACATCTGATTAGGAAGAAAAAAACGAATAGAAAGAAAGGTTTACACATCACATGCCATTGAGCAGCTTTCGACTCGTTTTATGACACGATAGCAGGGATTTCTAACAAGGGCCTGAGCCTTGACACCTTGGTTGACATTCATATTTATAGTGGAGGGAAGGTGGGGTGTTAGTGGGGGGAGGAGGGCAGCTTAATGGAGTAATAAATAAGTGAGGGTATCTGGAGACGTTTATGCTGCTTCCTCTCCCTACCTGCTCCCGGCAGGCTTCCTCTGCCGTTGTGTAAAGAATCTACAACACAGTTAATCATGCAGGACGCGGCGGCAACGATCAGGGACATTACCCCATTCTGCATTTCTGTCAATACCTCAGGGTGCAATACATG
>CALSBV010010659.1:128415-142478 GCA_943590825.1 Bovichtus diacanthus
GATAACTGTCGGTGGAGAATTTAATTATCTCTTGCTAATTAACATACATGAATTAGCATTGGGGGCACTGAACAAGGCTGTAAAAAAAAAAAAAAAGAAATTAACAAGTTGAGCTAGGCAACCTGTGCACACCACACTGCATGTTCCTGTTATGGTGGCCTTATTACCTGTAAGAACACGCCATATCCGCTGCCGAGAGAGAACCTAGTCACTGTTCCCAGCTCCTATTGGGCTAGGAGTGCGTCAACAAACTGCACAAAGCTGAAGAGGTTATACGGAAATTTGTATTCAGCCACACGTTCAGCCCTGCTTCTGTTTCGGGTGCGTGAGGCTGCCTGGAAGTGTCCCACCACCCATAGTGCTGCAGGGTTTAGTGGTGACAAGTGCAGGGCAGAATAGGACCTCTGAGCAACTGCTGCATAGTGCGTGTTTCAGCAGACAAACTTATCAGCTACAGTGAAAACAAAATGGCGTTTGGCTGGTGAGCAGGTTTAATTTCCCACCCCAGAGTAAAAGCCAGCGGCAGCAGGCTGCTGGATTAGTATTCAGCTGGCTGTAGACGAGCCGGTCTGTTGGTGTTTGCCCTGTGGCTGTTGTCTCGCTGTCAGGTTAGCCAATGACACGTCAGAGCTCACCTCTCTGGCCTCAGCAGCTCGTGGCTATAATACACTCTGTCTCTCTTTCCACACTCCAGTCAGCCGCTGAAACGCACGGCTCCCAACATTTCTTTACTCCGGAAAGGTTTGCTTGACACGTTTGCCTTCAGTGACATAATCGTACATTTGAACAGCCTAAGACGCACACTAGGAATCAATAACTCACAGAACTGTAACTAACAATAGTATCATCGATATATTAGGGTGGGAATCACCAGACGGCCCCACGATACTTAAGCCACGATTTAGTTCTGTGATTTGCTCAGTTTTGCGATGACATATATTGCGATTTATTACCGATTATTTTTGTAGTTTGTCAATATCTGTTTTATCTTACAAGGCAAAGTTTTCGGTGTGTTTCTGTTTACTTTCTCCGACGTCTCCATCTCTGGTTAGAGCTGAGGCCTGACTCACTTGTCCAATGAAGCGCACTCTTCCGTGTGTTTCCATCTGTGTCTTCTTCACTTTGTGTCCGTCTCTCAGTTGTTACTTTCTGCATGTTTCTCTTCCAGTCCTTTGGTCTCTCGTTAGGGAAGCGTATTGACGACTAACGACTTGAGAGAGCTCGAAACCAATTTGAGTGCATCTCGGTGACGGAGGGCAGCATCTTGTGCGTAACGACAAATGTGATTGTGCACGAGGAATCGTGTAGCTGCACACAAACTCAGACCATGAGCAGAGAGTCGCCACTTTAATTTCCTTCTACTTTCAAAATAAAAAGCTGGAGCAGTGGCGTTTTCAACCACCAGATGCAGACAGGAAGCTGTGTTATGCGGCTCATCCCGTCTGCGTGTCGAAGTGTCCCCGAAGTGACTCCCAATGTGCAGATCATTGGTGTATGAATGTGTGTGTAATGGGTGAATGAGAGGCACATCATGAAGCACTTTGTCGGGTAGAAGGGTGCTGTATAAATGCAGTCCATGCACCATTAACCTTTTTCAAAAAGCTATCTTAATTATGTTACAAATATAAATGCGTTGACACTAAATGACTAAAATTACGTTAAATTCATTGGCAATTGATCTAGTTATCAAGCCAGATAACTGTGGCAGAGGAATTTTGAGTCAAATTAAGAGATTACGAGCTATATATTGTACTTGATACAGCTTCTATTTCCTTGATTTTAGATTTTTTTTATTATTCTTTTCCCATTTTTATGAATAACCCTAACAGAGAATGTTTTTAGAACCACTATAAAAAAAACATTTATGAATGAGGCTCATTGTCATTTCTGAGCAGAATGCTGCCCTCATCAATACATTTCCATATCTATATATTCTATCTTTCTTTTCCCATTGTTCTGACTTTAACTTGCACTTTTCTATTATCCGTCTTTCCCTCATTACTGTCCATTTCCCTCTGTCCCTTTGTCTTTCCCTCTCCTCCTCCTCCTGTCCTTTGTCTGTCTCCTTTTCCCTCCCACCCCGCTGGGCAGGGCTGTCTTTGATGCAGGGCTGATATCTATTCACGCGGGTCATTCATCAGCTCTGTGTCGCTCTTTAAGCAGCGAGCAGGAAGCCAGATCAATAAGATGGCTGAACGGATGGATCTCTTAAGAGTCCTCCTCAGCCTGGAGAGATAAGAGGTTTTTTTTTTTTTTCAATGGATGGCTCTTTAAACAGCCACACAGGGTGGGCGGGGAGGGCGGCGCATGTATAAAGATCTGAACGCATCACAGCCTGTATTAAAATGGGCAAAGGCATTTAGATTGAAAAGGTGGTCAAACTTTGGAGAAAAATCTGTGAGCTGGAAGGCCCATATGTCTGGAGAAGTTATGCTTCAACTTGAGGTTTCTAATTAAATCCACTTCAAACCCTTGAAAGAGAATTCACATACATTATTCCTGTGATCTTAAACAAGGAAAGACACAGGAATAATACTTGAAAGATGACTCTGTCCTCCACTGTGTGCATGTACACAGTGGAGACAGTACACTTTTTCTTTTTTTTTATATATATATATATAAACTCAAATTTGAAATGCAACCCAATTATAATAATTTAGATTGTTCACCTTTTTTTTTTTCGGTCACATTCGGTGTTTAATTGCATGGAGCTGTGAGGAATATAAATAGCGTGCGTTAAATGTATGAATACTAGATTAGATCATAAACATTACTGCGTGCCGCTGCTGTGAAGAATCTTACATCAGCTGCATTTACAGTGAACACAGACTGTAAACAGGGACAGTTTGTTTTGCTTATTCAAAATAGCTCAATAGTCTGTGAAACCCTAAATAAACATAATATATTAAAATCTTAGTTTAAACATATATATATTTTTTCTCATTGGGACATTATACTTCTTTGTCCCACTGCTCAGTTTACTAGTTTTTGGGAAAGAGATGTGTGTTCAAACATCGAAATTGAGCCGTCATCGATGACATCAAACATAAATGTGCAAATGTCTATTTTTACTGAGGATGTTTGGCTGGAGGGAAATCTGACATGTTTGGATCACTGGTGTTTAGGCGTTTTGCCATCATGCTGCTGATACTTTGCTCATCAGCTGCAGGTCGCAAACACTGACTTGAGCTGAAATGTAGGAAGTCTCAGCCACAGAGTCGCAGGAACGTCAGCGAAAGGTGCGACAGTCAGGGAATGAAGTTCAGGTTGCAGGACATGTTGTGTCTGATGTATTTGCACGCACACACACACACACACACACTCGTCCTTATTTTTGTAGTTTTCTTACCTGTCGTTTTCACAGGTTCCTTGTGTAGATTGTAAGTGTGATTGTAAGTGGAAGGCAGCAGGAAACATACACACACACACACACACACACGCACACGCACACGCACACACACACACACACAGTGACACTGCTTAAAACTCCTCTTCATGTCATGCCCCTACCTTCATCACATCAAGGTGGTCTGTCCAAAGTGCAAAGAACTCTTTAGGGTTTTGATTCTTTTTTTTATATTTTATTAGTGCAAATGTGGGAAACCCTGACAATGGAGTAGAAAAAAAAACATTAAAGTTGCAGTAAATCACACTTTTGCTTTAACTTATCATTATGCAGTAAATGTTGATTGCACAATGCTGCAGAATAATGCCACCATCCGTATTTAGATTGGTTCTCTATAAGCCTCGCTTTCAGGGTGCAATCTCCCTTTCACAATAAAAGCCCCAGACATATACACTGCATCACTGCCTACCAGAAAAAAAGTTATCTCTTTGCACTTTGAGTACTAAAATGAGAAAAAGTTCCACAGTGCTAAAAAATCCTTTCCAGCCTAAGGATTATAATAAAATCTCAGTTGAAGTATGTTAGTGGGTGTAGGTGTATGCATGTAAAGGTGTCTGATTTACCACTCTCTTCAACCTCTTGGCAATCTCGTGGAAGGTGCAAGGTGGAGTTGGCTTCTCCGCCTCTGTCAACAGCTGCCACCTCCGTCTGGCAGCATTTTACATTTGCACCTTGTATCTTGTGAACCAGTGATGACATCCTCAGTTCATTTTGTATACTGTAACTGTTAAGATCTTTTTTAGTTCTGATTCTATATCTATCTCAAATTCACGAGAACTGGGTCTGTGTTTCTCGTCGACAGAGGTTTGGATAACTTCAGATGTTTTGGGTCGTGTTCTCGTTATAGTATGCTGTTGGATGTACAGTATGGACGGGACCAAATGCAGTGATGTGTGAAAAGCAAAGCTTCCAACCTGTAGCTCATTTAATAACTATACAGACTGTAGTAATTCTCTCTTCTGTCAGGCACTGTCAGACAGAATCACATGAATATGTATAAGTGTGTGCTTATTGATTAATCTATGTATAACCGAGACTGATACACACATTCATGCACTTCTTAGCTACACATGAGGCCTGAAATGCTCCCAATTCTCCCAGTTTTTGCCACGTCTCCTCTTTCTTCATCAGTCTTTTTTTCTCCCTTTTTGATCCGTCTCCTCCTCTCCCCGTCTGTCCACAGCTGCTTCCTGTCCCTGCTCCTTGTGGCCGCCGTGGTTTGGAAGATCAAACAAAGTTGCTGGGCGTCACGGCGACGAGAGGTAAGTCAGACTCGCGCTGACAAACAAAGGTTGATTTTGTCTCCTCCGGTAGGTGAAGCAACGAGCACCGAAACACAGTGGGTGTTTGAATACATCTGTGACGCGATGAAGCTGTTCGGGCTTCGCGTTTTTTGGTCGATGTTGCTTAAAAAAAAGATTAGGCAGAGGTTTAACACCTGGAATATAAAGTCGAAGGTCCCTTCGGTTAATCGCACAACATTGCAACGTGTATATTTCTGCACGGCAGCTGCTATATCAGTTATATAGATGGAGGAAGAAGCTGAATGACTCTGATGGGTTTTGATTTTCAGCTTAAATCACCAAGGTTTACGGTTAGAAAACATCTTTAATTGACTCGTGCGGGAACATTTTGTCTTGACAGACCATTTTATACTTCAATCTGCACTGTATTTTTTTCTCTCCTTCCAACTGCGTTGGCCGCGTTAAAGCGAGTAATGGAATTGTAACAAGCAGTGAAGAAATCAAAGACAATAGCTGGACTGTAAAATGTCTTTCTTTTTGCTTTGAATTAAACTTCTACACTTTAAAACTTCCATTTCTTTTTCCTCAGGGAAGAACAAATGCATCACAAGCTCTGCAATTACTCATTTGACCCTCCTCTGTTTGGATGTGCGAGTCTTCAGTTATCTAATAGATTAAGTACAGGGGCTTAATTTCGTACAAATAAAGATGAAATATGTGTAATTTTGCACTAACCAACTATATCAGCAACTATTGTGTTATATCTAATACCTAAGTATCATGACTTTGTGTCGGTGTATTTTTCCAAAGCTGTGCTAAAAGTTAGCTAAAAAGTAAACTCATTTATTATGCCAGGACGCAGATAATAGTCCGGTAATGCTACCACCAAGCTGAAATCTAAGTCAGTTTCACTGTCTGTTCTCACTTCCTTATAAAAGCTCTCCAGAGTACGAAGAAGATTAGGGCCGAGTGTGACAAATGTGTTTGAGTTCAGAGTTTAAAGCCAGCGCTTGAGAATAAACTCAGAGTTCCTTCCTTAACAGAAAACCTTAAGTTCAAGAAGTAGGATTGGAAAGAAGTTGTTGAGATTTAACAATCTGTTGTTACTTTAAATAACACCTTTTAAATTTTTTTCTTTGAAAAGTACTTTAATTTCAACCTCCTGTATATTATGTTGTAAATGGCCTAATAAATAAACCTTGATGAAACACCCAGTTTTAAGACTTTTAATTTGAAGCTCTACTTTTAGACGGAGCTCCCTGGTTCCTCTTGTTTCCACGCTTTATGCTAAGCTAAGCTAACCGGCTGTGTTTATACTGGACCGATAATATGAGAACGTCTCGATAAGCAATCAAATAAGCGTATTTTCCAAAATGCTGAACTGCTCCTTTTTTAATGACGTGATGTTTCCCCAAGGCTGCATAGTGGGACCAGCGTGCTGCAGGAAATATAATCAGGGAATGCAGGATTGATTTGTCGATATCTAGATTTCTCAGTCCTATAATTAGTTCAGTACAGCGATAGTTTCAGTTTGTGTACGTCACACACTTACATACAAGTGAACTAGAGATGAGAGGATGTTTTAATTACTGGAGCAAAGACCCTGTTCACAAGCTTAGAATCATGGGAACAAAACATCAAGCCTCAATCTAATCACTTTCTCCTTTTTTCTCCTTTATTAGAAGTGCAGCCATGTTTCTGACAGGCTGGTACTGAGAGCTCGAGGGCTCTGATTTTATTTATTTTTCCCAAGAAAACCCAAAGAAAACCTTTTAATTACCAAAAACTGCAGATCCTTCAACATGCAGCGGCACAAATGCTGACCAGGACAGAGGCACACCTCGCATTATTGTCCGCATGTTTGTTTCTCATCAGTTCTTTTTAATCGAAATGTCAAGATTCTGTTCTTTAGCTCGTCAAAGCATTGAGCAGAATTGTGCTTTAACGCACACAATTTTTTCAATTATGCTCCTTCTACATTCAACACAGCTTAAAAGATGATGTACAGAGCAGCACACATTTGAAAGCCTCACATTTTAATTAAGCAAGGTAATAATGTAGTAGTCTTAATGTTAACTGTCCATAGATGCAGAAATGAAGTGCATATTAATTCAAAGCCTGGAGATGTGTAGACGCTCATTTATAAGTTCATGGACCACAGGGTTTCTTACACTCAGCATTTCCAAAATTTCACCTAAGATTCCCTTTTAAGCTGTCAGTCATTAAAAGTAAATAACTGAAGTGCAGTGACCGTAATTAATCGTTCCTATGGCACAGCACATCGTGTCTTTCAAGCCGCACGGAGTCGACTGAAAAAAAAATCAATAATTCTTTGAAAGGACTGAACAGAGGATGCCAAAGCAATCTCCCAAACTGTGGGAAGCACTGCAGGGTGCACACAAGATTGGAAATGACAAGACAATTTTGAGGTCTTGTTACAATTCTGGAAAAACCAAAAAGTATTAATTCATATATTGATCGTTTGGAGGGAAAAAGTCTTACATCTAGTTGTCTGTATCAGACCTGGGGATCAGGAAACAGGCTTGTAAAATATTTTTGATGCACGGCAGATTTTCAGCTTCGGTGACGTTAACCTACTTTTTCGAAAGGCACGCACGCACACGTACACGCACGCATTCAAATTGCTGACGGACAGAGAGCAGGCTGACAAAGCTCCCATGTGATTGGTTTATACCTCCTAAGATGACAGCAGCCACAATAGATTTGCTCAGTTTATGATTTTATTTCTGTTATTGTCCAGGTAACTGGGATGACATTTTTGTGAAGGAACTAGGACAACTCTCAGTAGACCGATAATATGGCATGACTAGCTGGTTGGACAGATCTTTTTGGAGTTTAAGTTTATTTGCACAACTTAAAAAATACACATAACAAATAGCATACAGTGCAGGAAGAGGCAGAAAACACACTGGACTTATGTGAAGCCTCCACCTAAAACATGTTAAAATGTCACCATGCTATGGAGAACACAGGGTGAATATACAGAAAATAATATGACTTCATAATAGTGATGGAAAACTATTAGAGCGAGATACTTATGGAGTGATATCTGACTGTTGCTACCTGGCTAACTAGCCGTTTAAGCTACTTATAGCGGGGTTAGCATGTTGCAGCTGCTCAGCGAACCTATGAAAAGTCACCCTGAGGGTAATTTTTGCATATTGAATAATCGGTCTCCCTAAAAACACATTACAATATACACTTTCATAGTTTGCTCCTGAAGTGTGTGAAAGGCTGTGTGCATGTGGGAGTGTGTGTCTCTGTGTGTGTTTCTGGCAGTGTCTGAGGGCATCCCTGCTATTGTTGTGTGAAAATGTGACCTTTTGGTTTTTCACACGCCAGCTGAAGTGGCTTTCAGCTGCAACTTCGCCCGAGAGTGCTGCCCCCACCCTCACCTCTGGATGCCCCCCCCCCCCTGCACTCTCTCCATCACACAACTAGCCTTTAAACAGAATTAGCACTGGACCTTTTTTAAGAGGATTGGGGGGCTACAGGAGTGTTAAACTTGTGAGTTTCACTAAAGGGATCAATACGGTTTTATCTTAACCTATAATAATCCATGAGATTATTAGTTTATTAAATCTGAATCATCTTCAAAGTAACTAAAGCGTTCAGTCGTGTGGTAGAAGTGGAAAGTATTATGGAAATACTCACGTTAAGTACAAGAACCTCAAAGAGAAAGCAGATACGGTATTAGTTATATAGTGAGCACCTTTTATCACAGATGTCCAGTTGAATTATGGGCTGTGAAGACTTTTGGAAATTGTCCGCCTCCCTCCACACACACACACACACACACACACACACACTCTGTACAGTGAAACAAAATCACTTTTCTTCATGAAAGGAGAATTATGTTTGGACTTAACACTTTTCATAGTCCACTCAAGACTTCCTCATAACTTGAGCTCTTGAAAAATATTGTTTCACAGCTCCAACATACATACAAATACTCTCTCAGTATTATAAGTAGAGGACTCCGGCACCGCACAATATTACAAATCAAGAAGGTAAAAGAAACTTGAATTGTAAACCTAATTTCTAGTTTCAGCTTTTAACTATTGTAGTTTCTTTTGTCGTGATGTTGTGACGATGATGAAGGAATCTCTGTTGGCACCGGCTTCGTTGCATACACAAAGTTTATTACAAGTAGCACAGCATCAAACACCAAAAGCAGGCGATGTGAGGATCCCAAGCCAAAAGGAATCCTCTTTTCCTACATCACTCTGTCCCTGTAATTTATAGGGACCGGAGACCTCCTCCTCCTCTAGCAGGTCATCTGGGGTCAAGGTGAGGATGAGCAAATATGGACAAACCCACATGTTAGCGTGTAAATTTAGATGCCCTATTCCCTAGTATGTAGTGGGGAGGCCCCTTCCAACATTCCTCAGGATCCTTTAGGTAAACATGTATCCCAAACAACAACTTCAGTATTCTTCCATGGTAAAGAAACTAAACATTCTATATTGCCAGGTTATACACCACATATTTCCCCCCTTCGAGACTACACAGAGTCTCGAAAACAAAAAGAATGAACTATCAACTATATATAGATGAACTATCTATATATATATAACTATATATATAACTATATATCTAACTATATGAAAGTTACATATTCCTCATACAAACATATACTGTATACATATAGAAAGACATAAGAATGCATCACACTGCAGCTCCTCTGCAGCGTTGACCGGTGTATCGTGTCGATGCTGTATCGAATCCGAACACTTTATCACAATGTCCTCGTTCAAAGTCCTCCAGTCCATCGTAATTGACCCCTCTTGAGTGTCTGAATCCCTCCCCCAATGTCCTTTTTGGAGAAAAGAAAAAACACCAACCAGTATCTTTGCAAAAAACAACAAAATGCAAATTAAACATCAAACACAGATTATAATGTGAGATTCACAACATCATATTATTTCAGTTTATGATTTACTCTGCTATTTCCCCCCTTGCAACATGAGCTAACCCATGTGCTTCTTGAATCATCAACCCCAACAGGTCTGGGGGCGCTACTACCAGCCCCTCATGATTTCTCCAAAGACCGGTAGAGTCTTGTGTGGCCCCTCGATCTTGCCACAACTGTGTATCCATTGCAGATGCCGCTTCCTGCATCAAAATCCCATCCCTTAGCGTAATTTTGTCTTCCAAATCCACTTCATGAGTAACCAAAAGAACTTTACTCAATTTGTCCGCACCTGTGACTGCTTTTGCAGCGTCATCAGCCGCGTTATTCCCTCGGGTGACTTTTGACACATCCATCTTATGTGATGCACATTTAGCTATTGCTATTTCTTTAGGCTTCATCATAGCATGCAACAATTTCATTATTTGAGCATGATGTCGTATTGGAGAACCGTCCGTTTTCTTAAATCCTCGGTTCTTCCATACTGCTCCAAATAAATGACACACATTATGTGCATAGGCAGAATCGGTATACAGTATATGGTCACTCGCTTACCTTCTGCCAACAAACATGCTTCGGTTAACCCAGTGGTCGGGAACCTTTTTGGCTGAGAGAGCTATGAAAGCCAAATATTCTAAAATGTATTTCCGTGAGAGCCATATATTTTTTAACACTGAATACAACTAAATGCGTGCATTTTTAAGTAAGACCAACAATTTTAGAGTATAATAAGTCTCTGAATTTAGTCTTTTTAATAACGTTGTTATACTGAAGCTAACCAATAATAAATAAAATACTTCTTACCATTAATGCGACTTCTGGTGCTGCATGGTTTTGCTGATGGCTTTGTAGTCTGGTTGATACGTGGTGAGGTTAAGCTTCATGCAGGCGTTGAGGCTTCCATCCGTTAAACGTGATTGTAGGTTGGTCTTGATGTTTTTCAGATGTGAGTGACTCGCATGCATACGTAGAGCCAAACATGGTCAGTACGGCAATACTCACACGCAGCAGTGTGTGATATGTGACGGGAAGCGTGTTCCACGTTTTGACAATCAGCTGGTCTTCGGGTTGAAGTTTTTTCATTTCTGTCCACTTGTGTTTGCTCGCCAGCTCTGCTTGCTGTCGTGCAAGTCTTTCCAAATCTTCATTCAGTGACTTGAACTTATTCACCCACATGTCTGAGGCCTTCAGGTCAGCAACTTCTGCCTCAAAATCTCTGATGGAGACACCAGGGATGTAACTCAGGTCGGCTTTGTCTACTGTACACTCGTGTGGATGAGTGATGAACTTAAAAAGACGAGTGCGCTCACGAAATTGTCCAAAGCGTGCTTTGAATGACTGCAAGAGATTAGATGTGAAGCCAGCTAGCTGCTGGAGATCAAAATGTTGAGCGGGGTCACTTGCTGTGCACGCATCTTTAAATTCGCTCAGTTTTTCAAAGTGTAGTAAACGACCTGTTTCAATATCCACGATAAAGAGTTCCAGTTTGTTTTCAAATGCAAACACTGCTTGTTGAAGGGATAAGACTGTATGTCCAATGCCTTGCATTTTCACATTGAGCTGGTTCAGATGTTCAGTCATGTCCACGAGATAGTAAAACTTCAGGAGCCACTCAGTGTTAGCTAGCTCAGGATGCTCGACGCCTTTCATTTCTAGAAAAGTCCGGATTTCGCTCAGGCAGGCCGCAAAACGGCTGAGCACCTTCCCTCTTGACAACCAACGCACATTGCTGTACAAAAGCAGACCGGGATAATTATTCCCAACTTCATCCAGCAGTGTTTTAAACTGGCGATCATTTAAAGCTCGGGCAACAATAAAGTTGACCACCCGAATGACCAGCGACATCACCTCACCAAGCTGCTCGCCACATATTTGAGCACAAAGCGCCTCCTGATGTAGAATGCAATGAAAACTTAGGATGGGTCTATTTTCATGTTCACGAAGAAGCGCTACAAATCCTTTGTTTTTCCCCACCATACACGGAGCACCATCAGTACACACCGAAACAAGTTTATCCATCGGTAGATTTTTTTCTTTAGCGAACTCAATGAAAGACTTGAATACATCCTCCCCTCTTGTTGTCCCTTTCATTGGCAAAACAGCAAGACTTTCCTCACGCAGTGTGTCACCGGCAGCATACCTTGCAATCACACTGAACTGGGATAAATGGCTTATGTCTGTTGACTCATCCAAAGCGAGGGAAAAGTATGGCGCTGAATTTATGTCCTTCACTTGTGTTTCCTCCACTTGATTCGCCATCCTGATGGTTCGATCGTGAACAGTTTTTGCTGACAGAGGCATGTCTTTTATTCTTTTGATTATCTTGTCTTTAGCCGAAAAGTCGGCAAACTTTGGCCACATCAAGCATGAATGTTTTGGCATACTCGCCATTTGTGAATGGCTTTCCGTTCCTCACTATTGCTAAAGAACCAGCAAAGCTAGCCGAATTCCGGTCACCTTGTCGGGTCCATACACGGAGTTGCTGCTGACTAGCTTGCACTCTGCACAGTAGCTCTTGGCATGCCTTCTTCCTGCTGTCCCCCGCTGGATATTTCGATGAAAATGTAGCATGGCGTGTGTCGAAGTGCCGCTTTATATTTGACCGTTTCATCGATGAAATTTTATCATTGCATATTAGACACACCGCAGAACCTGCTCTCTCCACAAATGCAAATTCCTCTGTCCATTCGTCCTGAAATGTACGGTACTCCTCATCCTTTTTTCTTTTCGCCATCTTCTTTGTCAAAGGGGTTTGCTCTGCATAAACTAGCTAGCTGACTATTTGATTAAAAGGAGGGAAGTTTACTTCTTGACCTCACATTATCCAATAAAATAGTACCCCGAAGGACAGCTGGGATTGGCTCCAGCCACCCGCAACCCTGAACAGGAGCGTGTAATATTTTACTTTAAAATGTCATTATTGATTACTTATCGTGTTAAGAAATGTCAGCTAAGATTTATCGAAATAAATAAAGGTTAAATTTAAAAAAAATTACAAAAAATCTGCGAGCCAGATGCAGTCATCAAAAGAGCCACACCTGGCTCGCGAGCCATAGGTTGCCGACCCCTGGGTTAACCCCACCAGCTCAGCGAGCTGTGCAGATGCAGGCTGGGGTACTATTTCAGCCTTCTCAACAACAAATCCCGTCCCTTGCGCTCTTACCACAGCATACCCAGCACTCAATTTATCACCCATACGATAACAGGAACCGTCTGTCCAATACTCCAAGTCCACCTCACTCAATGGGAGGGCTTGCAAATCAGATCTAAGCCTCGAGTATTTTTCTGCTTCCTGAACACAATCATGTGGTTCACCATCCTCCGGAGTTGGTAAATTCTCAGCTGGATTCACCGTGGCACACCTCACTATGGTGACATCCTCCTGCTCTAAGAGTCTATGATAGTCTCTAAGCCTAGACATGGTCAATGTGTATTTTCCATAATTTAAGAGATTTCTGAGACTATGATGAGTAAGAATTGTTACTGAATAACCCATAGTGACTGATGATGCCTTTTCGTACATCAAAAACACTCCCACCATTGCTCGGTAGCACAACGGTAAACCTAGTTCTACGTCTGAATATGCAGTAGAATAGTAAGAGATAGGTTGAGGATTGGTTCCTGTGCCTGTTGGCTGACAAAGAACTGCACATGCATATTTGCCCCCAATGGAAGTGGACACATACAACAAGAAATTTTTAGAGTACTCCGGAAGCGCTAGTGCTGGAGCTCCTTGTAACTTCTGTTTGATTGTTTCAAATGCCAAACAGCCATCCTGTGTCCAAGAAAGATTACCATGAAGTTGATCATTGCCAGTATCTTTAATCATAGCTCTCAAAGGCCCTGTTAAACTAGCATAATCCTCTATCCATGCTGAGGAATAGCCAGCAATGCCAAGAAATGTCATCATCTCCCTGACGGTTCTGGGCTTTGGAGCCAAGGAGGTTTAACTCCTGGTCTGAGTTCCACTGTCACTGGTTGAGCTGACTTCACTAGTCCAATATCGGTGCTATGCTGAGCCCACAGACCTTCTGGTACTTGTTGCAGCATCTCCTCTCTCCTAGAGTCTGCGACCATCTTAGCACTGCAAATTGACTCGTGTGTCATCTGCACAACTTGTGGCTGTCCCTGTCCTTGAGCAGAAATCATAATTTTAATAAATTGCTGATCTTCACTCAAATGGTAAGATTATCTTTCGTCGGTACAAAAACAGCTTCTTCTGCTTCTGTCATCATTTCTCCTAGGTGCTTCTGCTCATATTCCTCTGACACCAACAAAGTCACATGTGGCACACTCTTCTCGATATCAAATTCTTCATTCAAATAGTCATCTCTGTCTATCTTCATGGCTGCTCCTTGTGGCCCCAAAATTATGCAACTTGAACTGAGTTGAACTTGATTTGGCTGATGGCTCATCCATTCCTCTGGGTTTGTTTGGGCAGCCTTCTTAAAATACTTGAGCGTGCAATGGAATGGGTACT
>CALSBV010010659.1:151117-167178 GCA_943590825.1 Bovichtus diacanthus
AGAGAGAGAGACAGACAGAGAGAGAGAGAGAGACAGAGAGACAGAGAGAGAGACACACAGAGACAGAGAGAGAGACACACAGAGACAGAGAGAGAGACAGACGGAGAGAGAGAGAGAGACAGAGAGAGAGACACACAGAGACAGAGAGAGAGAGAGAGACAGAGAGAGAGACACACAGAGACAGAGAGTTTGCTGTCTCTCAACATAACAAGGGGCAGGCTGAGGGCAAACACTACCGAGTGTGTGGACGTGTGAGTGTGTGTTTTAATGATATCATGTGCAAACAGTGTGTACATGTGAGAAACAAATTAATTTTTACATTCTAATGATTTGAACCAAAAGTCCAAATCCCAAATAAAATGACACAATGAGAAATAAAACGGAAAAAAACTAATTCTCTCGATGGAAAAGCTGAAAACAGAAACAGCTTGATAAATAACTTTAATAGTTAAAAGCCACTATGTGCAGACTTTTCTTATTATGTGATTATAACATCTTTCAAGTCATTCTTCTGAAATAAGCTTTTGCTTGTAGAAAAATGAGGAAATCCCAGTAACAAATGACCAACCTGTTGCTTTAACATGTATTTTGATTTGACTTTGTTTCAGTTTTGGGTGCAAATGATCCAAAATGGCCAACAATGAATAACTATTAAAAAAAAAAAAAGGACTATTTGTCCGATACAAATCAACTTTCTTTTTTCTTGTAAATTTGCATTTGGAAGTTTGTCTATACAACTCGACATCTCAAAAGTTTGAAAAACATCAGCTTGACAGTTGGATGAAGTCACAGTTATGGTTTATGTTTGTGTGCTGCAGAGTCCTCCACACTCTGTCCTGCTGTCAATCACCCATCACAGGCCCTGTCAGCGCTGCTGGTGACGCTGATGGAGGCCGACGTTTGTGTACAAACACAATGTGTGTGTGAGGAAACATCCAGGACGCATATCACGGTTGGGGTCAGTGTCACTTTCTTTTCAACAAATCATAGTGATGGATCTCTTTCGTAATTTGAAGACAGAGAAGCTCTCTGCTCGATAATGAAGCCACTGAGAGCAAATATCACGGGGAAATAATTGGGACTGATCTGTCGTCAGTAAACTGGATGCAATTTAAATTGACATTTGGAATTGATTGTATTGAGCCAACCCCAGCACGCGCGCTGCAGTCCGAGGCTCTAAAGGTGTGGTGGAGAAAAGGAAGCCCAGTGAGTGTGTGTGCGTGTGTGAAGGGTAATTCTACAGCTCTGAGGGCACACAGCACCACTGAGAGGCCAGCTGCCTCCTATGTTTGTATAAAGAGTGTTTCTGAGTCTGTTTAAGCGTGCACTAAAGACTGAGCGCGTGCATTGGAGAGAGTTTCTCTGCCAATGTCTAAACCTGCAGATGTGTTCAAGAGGCTGAACAGTGAGATGAGGAACAACAGAATTATTTATGTCCTGCAGGCCACTTCAAGCAAAATATGCATGAGCAGCCACTACGTTGCCTACAGAGCCTGGGACCAACACAGAGAGCCCCACAGTGTGTGCGCGTGCGTGAGTGTGTGTGTGTGTGTGTGCGTCAGTGGATGGTCAAGATTTCTTTCTCAAATGATAATAAATCCACAAGCTTAACGATGTGTAAATGGGTTCTGCTAAATCCTCAAAATTAAAAAGCAAAATCAAGATAAGTACAGCACTCCAATCAACAGTTGCCAGCTGCACATTTTGCAGCTGGCAACTGTTGCAGAGGACGTGTGCCTGAAACATGCAACAATGAATGAATAATTTAACTGTCCTCCTCTTGATTTTAGACCAGTTCTCAGAGGACCAAGCTGCATTCAAGAAAAGATGCTCTTAATGTCCTTTTTACCCTTATTTTCCAAAAAGCTATTAGTTTAGGCAACAGTACTGTTTCTCAAAGTATCATTTTAGCACCCGTAGCTGCCCTTTTGGGAGGGATGGGATGTGGAGAGAGGAGGAGAGTGACGACACTCATCACCTCTCTGCTTTAACGGGGTAAATGGATCAGAACAAGGTCAGTGAGTGGGATAACACTGCTGCATGCACACTGCTGCATGCTGAAGGTGGTTGTGTAGCGAGGCTGGTACTCAGGGTCTGATAGTGATTTGGTAGATTTTGATTCCTCTGAACTTCGGTGTGTTCACAAGCTTTAATAATGTGGAAACAACACTGTCACTACACAGAAGATGTGTTGTATTTCATTGCTAAGAGCATACAAACAACGTTGATGTCTGGAGGTGTTGCTCCGACTTGGAAGATGCCTCAGATGTAGAGGAAAACTCTCCCGTACATTTAAGTCTGGCTCTCATAGGAGATCATTTCTCTCCTTGATAGCAGCAGGGTGATTAATTCATCGTGGAATCACAGCCAACAACACCTCCACCTAGCCAGACTTGGGTATTAAAGAAGACAGCCTGTTGGTGCCCCTGCTTTTAATGCCTCTGCCCCGACCACATGACATCTACCCCTGCAAACAGCCGCCAACAACGCACTACAAATCACTAATCGTTTTAAAACACACAACCGTGAAAACACGCTGCAGAGTGAGGTAAATTGAGATTATTAAATGTGTTTTAAATGTTAATAATTAATCTCAAAGGAGGATGAGATTTAAATTTTTTGGAGCTCTGGGCAAGTCTATGATCATAACTGTTTATTACAGTTATAAAAGGAACATGTCAACAGTACAACTGTGGGGCTCACAAATGGGTTTTTACAGTAATACCTTCAATATAACAACAATAGAGCTCCATGGCACAAAGGAATACTATATCCTGCTTTGAATACACAGAAAATAGTTGTTAGTAGGATCAATTCATTGGTGATTTTTGTCTTTTCTTTGGATTTGTTGATTATGGGAAGAATATAGAATATCACTTTGATTGAGTTGGTGGTTGTTGGACCAGTGGAAAGACCCAACCAAGACGTGTTTGTAGAGTTTTATTTTCGTCACGTTTGAATGAAGTGTGTTTCACGATGCTCCACTGCTCGTCGTGGGTGAGGGCGCACGCACCTACGGTAATATACGAGCTATACAACGCTTTTCTTTAAGAGTCTGAAGAAACTCAGACAAGTATCTTTGACTTGTAACACTTTCAGGTGCACAACACCGCCAAAGGGATTCACTTCCCACTGGGAGCAGTCATGTACTAAAAATATACGCACGCACTCGGGTTGGCTGTAAGTGCCCATCAGAAAGCACGGGTGTTTTAATATAAGCTGTCGGCAGCACAGATACGGCAGGGAGGTGCTATCTCAGGGGGGAGGACTTTCTAGGACATCAGGCCGCACTGACTATCAGAAGGTTAAGTCAAGTTTTTAAAAGAAGTAAATACGACGGCGGGCCAACATGTGGTCGGTGTTCTAGAGGAATCATTCAGAAACTACAGTTACTTTGATGCATCCATCAAAAACAAGCGGCGGGAACCCCCCCCGCAGGTTAGAGAGGTTTGGTGTTGTCTCAGAAACCTGACAGTTTCATCAACGTACCTTGACCTTGTTCTCGTTCCAGAGAAATATGAACACTTGGCTGAATAGGGCATTTAAGTGTTTTTTCTTTTTGCCCTTAAACGATAGATTCAAGTACCATTAATTCACACACTCCGATGTAATCTCTTTAGGTTGAGTTTCACTCTTATACGCACCTTTGCTGAACTGCTGCTGAACCCTTCTTACATAAACAAGATGAACTATTCAGAGATCATAAACAAACCAACTTTATTTCCCTTTTGAAGGAGCTCAGAACCAGTTGGGTGATAGAGGAATGTAGGCTAGATGGTGTATGAAGTCCGACTTCAAAAATATCCACAACGGCAGTAATATTTCCATGACAAATATGTCCCAGTGCGCAATGTTAAAAAAGTTGCACTTCATGATAACTCTTTTAGCGTCCTCCATCCAGCAGTTTGGACTTATGTAGCCAAGAAATGTGGCATTCAGGTCAGTGTTACTTCAAAGGGTGCTTGCTTTAGCTGCAGCCAATTTTTAAATTAAAAACATGACAGTTTGAGTAAAAAAAAAAAAAAAAAGAAAGAAAAAAAGCTCAAGAATACATTTGTGTTGCATTTCCAAAAATATTTTGGAAATTTCACATTCTCAAGGGATTTTTCAGGCCTGGAAGAAAACATTCAATTTGCACAACTCGAGACAACATTCAATTTGTACAACATTCACAAAAAAAGTTTTCCATAAATGTTGGGACTCTGAAAGTTCCTGACTTCGCTTGATTTAAACAGAGGGAAAAAGTTTCCTTATTCACTTTTAAAAGCCATGATTCAACATAACGAGCCTAAGGTGGGAAGCTGCTGGACAGCTGGACGTGAATATGCGAGTGCATTTTAGTGTTGTTAACGGGGATGTTTAATGCATCTGTTTTGTGGCTGGAGAATGCTTGTGGGGGTATCTTTGCTGGTGCTGCAGATAACGAGATAGCTCCACCTTCATCTGTCCCCACAGGGAACATGGCACAGAGACAGAAAGCATAGAGAGCGAGAAAGAGTGAGATTAAAACACAGAGAAAGTCGGAGCGAAGAAGAGCAAACAATTTCCACGTTAATTAGCATCCCTCTCCTCCCCCGCAACACAAACAATGCGGCGCCCAAAGAAGCAGAAGCAAACAGGGACGAGGCTGCGAGCTCGCTAACTTTAGGTCCCTCCTCATCTGTGCTAAATCAGTGGCAGGCAGCACATACATCAACAACAAAAAAGAAAAAAAGACGGAGCTGTGGGATTAAGAGTAAGTCATAGGGAGTGGTGGGAGGCTGGGAGGAAAGAAAACAGAGAGGGGAGGGAGGGAGGGAGGGTGATGGAACAGGGGAGATTGACAGACGGAGGGAAGCGAGGGACAGAAGAGAGAGGGCAGAGGGAGAAATAGGAGGAAAACAGAACAGGAGGAGGAGATGGAGAGCTAGAGATGAAAGGAGATTTGAGAGGGGAGCACGAGGGGGAGGGAAAGAGGGAAATTGGGGGGAGTAGCAGGGGAGAGGCAAAAGAGGAGAGAATAAGGGAGAAGGAATGTCAAAATGATGAGTGAAGGAGGGACAGAAAAAGAGGCGGCAGAGATGGTTCAGGAAGAAAAAGTAAACGGACGGGGGGAGATCACGACAGAGATGAACACAGAAGGAAAATATGGGATGGTGATGATAAAAAGGGGAGAAGGTTAAGAGAAAGATGGATGGATCGACAGGGAGGAAGTAGAAAGGGGTTGTTCTGTTTAGGACGGCTGTGAGGCCTGCTGGCTGCACACAGCAGGCGCAGGTTGCATGCTTCGAATGCTGACATGCAAACATTCAAATGCTGACACGCGTGTGTAAACACACGAGCATCATGAGCGAGTAACTGCAGGGTCTGCATTTGTATGCAAAGGGAGTGAGGTGTATAACAGCACTTGTAGTCCTACGGCTGTTACAGCTGAATACCATCCAAAATAAACCTCATTGCAGAGGGAGATTTATTCAGTCGATGCTGAAACGTACTGTTATTGAAAATGACTGTGTCAGCAATGGGCCGGTCGCAAAAACAATTAACAGAGAATCTTTCAAATCAGCACCATCAAATCTCTCTGCCTGTACATGGCGGCTGGATCAATAAAAGCAGTATGACTTGGAACGGATCACAATCTTTTTTCAGGACATTGAGATGACACAAAGCACAAAAACGTCCTATATTTCTCCTCTGGGTTCTAGGTACTGGCAAACACAGGATACACAGGAGAGAAATGTACACACATACAGTCAAGCATGCATGGAACACACTTCTGTACCCAATTTTTGGTCCCTTTCATTTAAAAAATCAATAACACATTACAGCAGTTCCTGAGGTTCAGAGACTCATCACAGCCCAACGGATTCACACGTGCCTTATCCTACAGGCCCGACCAGAGCCTCCCTCTTTAAGAACCAGCATGTTGCGCTGACACGGATCCTTGAGAAATTCACATTTTATAAAAAGATACCAGTGACTATGAGGAAATATATGCAAAGTAAGGTGCAGAAACCAAACATATTTCCATCTCCTTCTCCCAGTGTTGATTAGCTACATGCTACATAAAGGACACACTACTGTCTGCTCGGTGTTGCAGAGATAGATAGAAGAGACATTGAGATTCAGAGCAGTAGAAGTGTGTTTTCCCGGTTTACTTGGTGCCATTGAGCATGTGCATGATGTGGGTGAGTAACATAAGACGATGGGAGTTGCCTGTGTGTGCCGACAGCTAACCAGCTCCTATAAACCAGTGAGCTGCAGTGCTTGTTCGTACTAATGGCTGGTGCAAAGCGGAGCAGCTTTGGTGCTCCATCAGCGTGGTTCACAGACTGCATCACACACACACAGAAACGTCAAAGGCAACTGCTGCCACTTGAACAGCAACACATCTGTGGTTTGGAGTAAGTGAATTCACAGAGGGGGAGAAGAGAGCTGCTCACCTGAAGAACGTGACAAAGAACTGCACCAGATCCATGAAGTTACTGTGCTGCGAGAAGGCAATCTATAAAAAAAAAAAAAAAAGAAAAGAGGGAGAGAAAAGACAAAAGGCCGAGTCAGAAATCCGCTTTAATAAGGGAGGTTTGAGAAACAGGAGGTCAGCATTATACACTCGTAAACATGCAGGATTTAGACTGGAGTCGACCTTGTAGATCTGACCAAAGGCACACAAACCAGCAGAAGATGCTCCTCTGCTAACATAGGCAGACAGTGCATATGTATGTATTGTATATTGTGGATAATATATGTATATTTATGACACTATGTTCTCCTGTGCCTTTGCTTTCATATTCTGTACACAAGTTAAATGGCAGTCTAAAGCAGGGATACTCAAATAGATTTTCTATTTCCATTTTTTTTTTCCATTAGTCTCTTTTGATGCTTTTTTTTTTTTTTTTTTTTTTTCCTTTTGTCTTTTTTTTTTTTTTTTTTTTTTTTTTTTTTACGCACTCTGGCACATTATTTACATTAAAAGTACAAAAAGAAAACCCCCACTGTGAATGCATTTATTTTCATTGTGAAGCACCACTGGTGTAAAGATAAGGAGCATCAAAAGGGATCATTCTTCCAACTACTGGGAGGTTCCCAGTCTGTCTGCTCATCTGTAAGCAAAAAAAAAAAAAAAACCTCATTCCTGCACACGTGGGCAGAAATGTTCACAATGTAATCATCACAAGAGCAACTGTACTAACGATATCCTGCCTTAATCAAGGTTGCCAGGGGTAACAATGGCAGTGCCTTACCACCTCCCCACCTCCTCCTCCTCCACCTCTCTTCACTTACGCCTACAAACCCCCTGAAAATGCCTCACAATGAGCATACTGCTGCAACAGCACAACACTGCCTCTCTCTGGTAACACCAGGGTACTGCGCCTCTGGCCCGCGGCGGTTCCCCCTCGCACGCCTTTTCCCCCCCGAGGTGACATCTCGGACCAGAACATATCACAGCTCCTGCTTATTATTCTTCGGCAAAGCAGGGATTTGCATCCAATTCCAGTAGGAAAAAAAGGAGAAGGAGAAGAAGAAGAAGAAAAAAAAAAAGCTGGGAAATCCAGCTGTGTGCATGTCAGATTAGACTATGAATACTTAATAAGTGATCAAGAATTACAATACATGCATAGAAATACTTGATGGGCTGGAATGTGTATAAATCTAAAGTGGCGTTACAGAAGAACAACCCAGGTCCAAAGGCATTGGCCTCTGTGGTGAGATGACAGGGGGGTGTGAGTGTTTTGTGAACGACCCGGGGTCTAATTTACTCGTGTAGTCAGCACCATCTGGCTCGCTAATGTGTTGCTGTTGATTACTGTTGAGCGCCGGAACCTCAGCGTGATCATTTTCCTCCAGACTGTTGAACACTGAAGAGAAGTTATACGCCGAGAGAAAACTTTCAGAAGACGTCAGCGGCGTACGTCTCCGTGGGGAACCAACTCCAGAGTGGTCTGGTCTTTAATTCTGGTTTCACAGTGGACGGAGCGTGGCGTTAATGCTGCCAAGATCAGGTGTTTGTGTCAATCAGGGCGCAAATAAGTCTTCACCAAGGAATTCATCTCTGTGATGCCGATGTCTTGGGGTATTTTGGGACGTTAGTCTCATGAGGTTATGATTAGTCTCAGATATTTTGTTTTAAAAAGGGTCATTCAGATCATTCAGTTGCTAGAAATATTAACGATTTTATAATCACATTTATGTTTAATTCGATTTTTATGGCACTTTCAGTTATTTGACCCATGTTGTTTGACTAACTTATTAATATTGCTGCCTGTCTTGCCCAGTGCACCTTTGAATTTTGTTTTAACCCTTAATGAGGCTCTCCTGGTTAAAGAAAAAGTTTGCTAAGAACTAACTAACTTTGCTTCATATCATTATAAATTGGATTTATTTGAGTATTGCAGAGAAAGGCAGAACGTCCTCACATTTGCAAAGCTGGAACCACAGAATTAATGCCATTTTGCTTAGTCAGTGATTTAAACGACTCTTCCTCTTATCACTTCAGCACTATTCTTCACGGGGGGGGGGCAAAGATAATAACGGTTACGATAAAAACGTTTGACGCGAACAGCCAGAACAACAATATTTTTCCTCACTAACTTCCTTACATTACAATCCAAAATCCTCTAAAGCAGCGGCTCCAACGTAAGCAGGCACCACAAAGAAGAGAAACAATTCTCTCCTGCACCTCCACAAAAAGAGACATTTCTGGAAATTATTCTGAGTTTCAAAGAAGCCATTTAGGAAGTTGCAATTAATATAAAAACAGTTTGGAATATTTTACTTCCTGTGCTCATGAATGTAGACGGGAGGTTAAAAGTAAAAGGATTAAAGGGAGGGAGTAGTTCTCTTTTCTTTTCAAGGACAATGCTAACGTCCTCCGCTCTCAGAAAAAAAGGCAACGATAGGTGCTTCATCGTCGCGTCATCATTGCATAACTCCATTTTGAAAAGTACAAGCAGGCCGTCTTCGCTGAGATGATGTGCGATAACAGTTATTCTAGCGACTAATCTCGAGTGTCAGCCGTGTGCGGTGCTTTGTCAACAGGAGGCAGGCTGATGGTGGCGGCGGGAGGCCCGGGTGACGCTCTCGTTATGTGTCCAGCAGAGGGTGACTCTTTAGGGGCCCCAAAGGATCTCGCAGCAGGGCCTGTCAGCCTGCCGCCGGGCATTAGAGTCGGCTAAATATTTGGCTTTTAATGGCTTCTGACAGCCGCTTGAACTATATTGAGTTTTGAAGGAAAGTGTCGCTATCAGTGCGAGAGAGGGCTGCACAATAGGCTCCACAAAAAAGGAAAGCGTAGAAGGAAAATGAGTTTTAAACATGATGGAGCTGGAATATGCGCGTGTGTGTAGGATACTTTTACGCATGTGTGTTGATGTGCATCGACACTTATTGAATGAATAAGACATTTTCATTTTATTTTTGGATTTGCATTTATTTTATGTTTAAGGTAAGAACAACTTATGTATTTTCTAAATGTATTAATATGCATATTATATATATTTATTTTTATTTGTCTGCATAAAATCCAAACGTACCATTTAAATAATAGGTAGCTGGCTAAGTTTAGATTGTACCCGCCGTTGTAGAAAGCTGGCAAAACTGCTCAGCTTGTATTTCCTAACCTCTCTGTGATCAGTATCAAAACGCAGCCATCAGGCAGCCATGCATGGCCCAGATAAACACTACACAAGTCCACACAGATACGCAGAGCGGCCCAGCCAGCTGATAGCTACAGCTGCTGCTACTCCACAGCGAGGTATTAAATTGGAGGCTGTTCTAATCTCTACCATATCATGACATGTTCACTAAGGCACGGAACAGGAGATCACAGCTCTTTAATGTAATTAGTCTGGGATTTGCTTCATTACAAACATCATTAAATTCAGATCCATTCTTCAGGAAAAAAAGAGGGGTGGGAGAACTCCTCGCTGACTAATCTCAGTGCAACTGACTTCGCTTTGATGATCCGAGCTGCTCAATGGTGATGAAGTCATCACAAAATTCACTTTGACCACTGTTAAGGATCTCAATTTTGGTGGGTCAACATGATATCATACAAGTGCTGTTCCTGCAATCCAACATCTGTGCTCTTCAGCAAGTTGTATATATTCTATCTGATACAAATTACGTTGAAAAGTGTTATATATTCCAAGAACTGGAACTTAACGGTTCACTTTTGGGGGTAAAAGCATGCTCATGCTGCAGATTGGCTGATGAATGCAACAAGTAGAGTCAATGCAAAAAAAAAAAAAAAACTCTTTCAAATGGTATGCACGCTGTTCTACCGCTACTCCTGACCACGTGAAAGCAAACAGAAGCAACCTTGAGGTGATGTGTCGGAGAGTGAGCATGAGAAAGAGAGACAGCTCTGTACAGCTGCACACTAAAGCTGGGAGAGCGAGGGCTTAGCTTGCACACAGCCCACTCTGAATGCAGCATGTGTTTCAACTTAACATTCCACTTTGCCCTTGCTCTTTCTCGGCTGCTGTTTATGAACCGTTTTCCAACACTCCGATCTCTGCCTGCCAACACTGGAGTACCAACCGCCTACGATTACGCACCCACACATCCCAATGCCAAAACTGCTGTAGACCACTGAAGGCAAGGAGAGTTAGAAAAAGGGCTGGGCAAGAATAAATGGTGAAAAATTATTCCGAGACGAGGAGCAGAGGCAGAAAAAAAGAATGAGAAACAAGCGGAAAATGTTACCTCGCTGACGAAGGTAAAGCTCCATGAGTGCAAGGAGGACTGACACGCTAGCGGACCTGCGTGCTTTAGTTTCAAGGACAGGGGTGATCTTCCATATGATCCCACCCAGCAAGGCAAAAGGTGAGGTGGACCAGAGGAGAGGGGAGAGGACTCTCTGAACTCAGCTCAGCTCTCTGTTCTGCTGTGGAGCTGCACTGGATATCTCCTGAGGCTGGCTGGCAGCAGCTGGAGTTCTGAAGCTGAGAGAACTAAAAGCCCTCACAAGGCAGGACATGGAAGATGGAGGCAGGATTTTTCTCCCCTGCAGGAGGAGGGCAGGGGGAAGGAGCTTGCACGGGGCAACCAGTCAAATCACTTCCAGAAGTGATCAGGGAGGCACACAGGCGGGCAGGCGGCACACAATCCAGGCCCAGAGCGCCCCACGCTCCCAAAACAGCACATCCTGTCAGTGCATTCATTTACTGCATCAAACTTCACAGTGTTGATCTCAGGCTGCACTATGTGTTTGCCTAGAAAGTCCAAATAACAAATTCATCAAAAATGTATTAAAAATATCGCCTTTCTGCCCGTCCCATCAAATGTAACTGCCTTTATTTCCATTTCCAAAAGCCTATTGGTGTACACATTACATTGATCTGGAACTATCTGTCCCAGGACAAAGTGAAAAGTACTGATTTCTAAGACAATATCCCGATAATGAATCCTACATTCATGAATGTTTTTTTGTTGAAACTGTGTTGATTTTGGAGGCTTGTGGTGCTGTTGAATATTGTGTTAACCTGAGAGGTGTTTCTAATATCTAGACTACTCCTAGTGAAACAAATAGGTGGGGAAGTTTAGCTCGATGTACCCAATAAACTGCCAACTGCGTGTCGAATATTGGATACTGAATTGAATATTGAGAACACTCTCTGAGGTTTTTCTGGACACTGCTAGCCAAGCAGAAACAAGCATCTGGTGTGACTCTGGAATAAATAAAAAGAGTGGATGACGACACAGAAAAGCTTGCATATGAACATATTAAAGGCTCCGTTTATTCCCACTGTGAGTAAACGGACTGACATTAATCGTCTTTCTTCTTGTTGCAGATAATGCAGGCGTTAAACACCAACGGCCAATGGCTCCACTTTGCCTCCGACGTACAGTAGGAACGATTGAGGGACAGTTTTCTCCCCATCAGCCGGCCACATGGCAGCGGTTCACCGAGTGCAGCTGTGATTGTAGCTCGGCTGCATAAACACACACCGCCAGCTTCCAGGCAAGCGGATACAGAGCCCTATTCACAACGACAGCCAAGGAGCCACATCAACACCGGAGAAAAGCTCCTGCTCACCAAGAGCGGGAATTTATTTTCAGTTTTTCCCTACTGTCCACATTTTACTGGTGACTGCCGGCATTTACATTCTGCCATTTTACCAGCCAACGTTTTGGTTTACAGAGTAGAAAAGTGGCTTGTAAATCAGACAAGCTGACCAGTCACAGTGGAAATTGACCGCAGATTTGCTACACTTTGACCCAAAATATGTGGGTCTGTGAGTGTATGTGTGAGTGTTTATTTATTTGCGCACATATACACAAGCCAAAAATGGCATAACTCTGCACATTAACGCAAATTAAGAGACCTGACATGCAATTTTTAAACTTTTATTCAAGGAATACATGAATACATACTGTATATTCTCAGCAAAATTAAAGCCGCTACAGCCGGTGAATATTCAGGACCCACGCTTCAAGAATTACCTTCGCTGAGGTGCGCCATATTTGTCTCGCAAGTCACTCAGAGCAGACGGGGATTTTTCGGGAGGGGGGCTTAATAAGACAGGCGGTAAACGGAGCGTTTCAGAGGGTGAATATAGGTAGATGTAGAGAAAAATACAGGGAATTTTGAGCATTAAAGCATGTAAACAAAGTTCTAGTAGGAACCCGAGATGGAAGTACGAACCTGAAAAGGAGCGTAATACTTCCCCTTTACGTAAAGTCATGCTATGAGCAATCCGAAAGATAGTTTCTCTCACATTTCTCTCTTTTGTTCATCTATTGGCGAGTCATTTCGACTTTTCTCTTCTGTATAATTATAGTCACATTCATTCCAGCCAGCACCGACATTTCTGCTGTCCCATGTTGTCAAAGCACAAAGCCTCCCATTTATAGATTTCAAGCGTCTTATCGAACCAGTCAGCTTTCTTCCCCTGACACATCAGTCAGTGGCTGCTGATCCTTAGATGACACAGCTGAATGTGTCACTCTGTCTGTCAGAATTAAATCTGGCAAGTTAAGACAAATCTAAAGCATCTCAAAGACGGGGAATGAGGCGCTCCTCTGCGGAAATTTTGTTTGTTAAATCTTTCTATAAATATAGTGCCCTTAGTGCAGCTTATGGTGGTTAGACCTACTTTTAAAATCACGGTTAATTATGAATTTTGGACGATAAAGATAATAATTCAAGCGTGACGTGGTTTAAACGCATTGCAATAGTCTGTAGTGTCGTGCTTCACCTACCTTTTCCTCATGAATGTAAGCGTGTGCATTTATTGTAGCGAAGCTGGTTAAAGTGCAGTACTCACATCTAGTGCAGCTTGACTATAATGTCAACTGATTCTACTGTAGCACAAACTACTTCTTACTTTGTTTCAGAGTGAACCCGTTGTATTTTTTGTTTAGCTGAGGAGAAGCTTACTTGAATCTTAATGGGCCACGTGAAGTTGCTGACATAGACAAAGAAGGTTATGTTTGGGTTGTTGCGGAAATCAAAGTTCTCGTTGGAGAAGCTGTCTTTGAACTCCTTGATGTTGCTGCGAGAGACGATCGGGATCTCCTCCCCAGTCTGGGTGCCTGCTGATTGACACGGAGAAGAGCAGCAGTTACATATTAACTACAATGTTCACTGGTAAACTCAGAGAAGATGAACTGGAACTTTGTTCATCTATACAAGACGAACAAATGAAACATGACAGCACTCTCTTATGTGATTACCCCATCTTAGGATGCCAAACATATTTTCCAATAATTAAATTACACGGAGAGAGAGAAGTAATGAGTTTCTGAGTTGAACCTACCCTCCTGCATTTAGTACAACACAGAACCTGATCTCACTGTGTCTCGCTGTATTAAACTGGCAGAGGCCCAGGACGACACCTGGCTTGTCCAACTGAGGACAGAGGATGTGTGAGAGCTGCCACCTGCTGTCACCTCATGTTTCACTCATTACATTTGATGTGTGCATCTGCAAATGCATTTTCGTTATCAATTAACATTGATTACTTTAGGTGTAAATTGTTTGTTTGTCTATAAGATGTGAAAAAGAGCTCAAGGGGGAACAAAAATTATTTGTTTTTCTGACCAACATTAAATAACTTCAAATTGTGGTGCGACAAAACAAAGAAGAAGCAGCAAATCCTAACATTTGAGGAGCTAGATCCAAGGTAGGTTTGGCATTTTTTTTCTAAATGATCAAAATTGGTGGAAATCTAATTGTTTGTTGAGACCTACCGTTGAAGCTGGTGGCCCAGGTTATGTTCAGGTTGAAGTTCTTTGAGGCATTTATGAACATGTCTAGATCCCGGTTGGGCTGAGGAAGGACACAGAGAGCATGCAATCACCATCATCATCATCATCACATTGGTGTCACTATACTGTATCATATAAATGTGGAATGTGAAAAGTAGGAATCCAAATTAGTTTTTAAAAGAAGAAGAAACATGTACAAAATGTGCAGCAGGTAAAAAAAAAAAGCCCCTCTGCTTTACCACACACACACACACACACACACACACACACACAGTTACTGTATTGCAAACTAGGGCACATTTGCACAGCTAATGGAAGTTGCATTAGCAAAACTAATGTTTGAACAAGCATCAATGTTAAAATACTGTAAGTGCAGTGATATCGTTTTGATCACGTCAACTTGGCCTAATCAATGTTTACTTACTGATTGAAAGGCAGCATTTGGTAATACATAGCTTCAGTGGAGATTAAAGAGGCTAATGAGAGAAATACTTTCTTAATGTATTAGTGGATAAGTATAATGTAGACATTGTTATTTGGACTAATTGTGCAGCATGTTTTGACTCCCTAAATATCAGCTGAAGATCAAACATCATCATCCATCAAGTTTCTGCTGGATATACATACAACTACAGAAGCATGACATGATCAAAATCTATTTCCTGTGATTGTAAAGCACACGTGTTTGCGTACACCTCCGACTGACAAAGGGATCATAGTTAACGCTTTGTCAGGGGAAGAAATACCATCTGGAATATTAAATCAGATCCTTGTGTTTTGGTTTCGGCTCCAGATGCAGCAGCCAGGTAAACAAGGACTGGACCAGCTTTTCCTTTGCTGGGAAAACATCTGTAGTTCCCTTTACGACATTACACTTCAGGCTGATGTCATTAACAGAGGGAAGTGTGAAGCCAGAGTCACAACCAGGAACAACAGGAGAGAAAACATCACGCCGGTTTTAGTGGATTAAAAAATGTAAAGTCACTTTTAATGCGTGTAGGGGGTTAGTTCGAGGAGATACTAGCTGACTTCCTACGAGCCTGAATGCAACCTGAGATCCTCTGGAAGGTCATTCCTGGCCTTCCCTCGGTAAAACCTCAAAACTAAAGTTGACCGGGACTTTTCTGCTCGGGCTCCTCACTTGTGGAATGACCTGCCGGAGGAGATCAGCGAAAAATTCACTATTTTAGACTCGCTTTTTAATGATTTTACTGTTGTTTTATTGTCTTTTGTTGTATTTAAAATAATATGTATTAACTGTTTATTTATTGTATTTTTTTTTTATTGTATGTAAAGCACTTTGTTTTATAAATAAAAACCTTTTTTATTCTTTCTTATTTTGTTCATTATAGTTGATAACTTAACTATTATTTCTTCATTAGTTTCATTTAGCTTTTTGCTATTATTTTTTTTGTCTTATTATATAACTTCTGCTTATATTTATATGTTATAATATACCATGCTTTTCTTGCCTGCACTCTATTGAATGTATTTTGGTAGTTTGATATATTGTTATATTTCTAATTAGGTAGGTATAGTTTTTTTATGTCCTCAGGTCTCCCTTGAAAATGAAATTTCAATCTCCGTGGGACTTTGCCAACTTAATAAAGAAACTATTATGATATAATATCACTAAATAGTCTGTTTCTCTTCTTATAACTTGGTTATAATGGAGCCAACAGAGAAGTACTCCGATCATTATGGTTGGTGCTTGTTTTTTCTTTGAAATTTAAATCTCTCCACCACTTCTAAGTGCTTTCTTTTATGTGGAGCTAATTATGGTGTATGTAAATTATGTTTTTTATACATTATAAATAGCTCCACATTATATATATATATATATATATATATATATATATATATTTATA
>CALSBV010010659.1:167578-178358 GCA_943590825.1 Bovichtus diacanthus
GTGTGACAATAACCGAGGTGTGAGAATACAAAATCATCATCTGGTGCTTTCTTTACGGTCTTCAGTCCGAATAAAAAGGGACAGCTGCTGTGGCAGTGGGGCGTTCACTGTCAGAGACATACCTCCTCAGGTGTGGCCACGAAGTTGATGGCGGTGTAGTAGCGGTCGTCCTCCTGCGACAGGCTGAAGGTGAACTGGTAGTCGATGAGGAGCGTGTCTGTTTGAAGGCATCGAGCCGGCGGTGTGGGAGAGCGTGGTGGGGACAACAAAGGAAGAAGAAGAAGAAGAAGAAGAAGAAGTAAAGCTTGATTAGTCTAGTTTGAAAGTCAGACAAGAACATGTATTCACACAGCACTCAGGGCAGGAAATTACCCAAACCCCCTTTCTTTCTCTTTTTCAAAACATCTATTGACTTTCTTGGACTGACCTGAAGATCTTAATGTGTTGTCTGTGATGAAGGTCATGACAGAGGCTGTGTTCAACAACAGCTGGAGATCACTGTCACTCAATGATGATGATGATATATAAAAAGTGAGTCAACTTTTCCATCTACTTCCTTTTTTTTTTTACTCTTCTCATTATCTGGAGACTTTAAAATCCATTCTCTTCCAGACTTTATCGACCTGCACAGGAAAACCCATTTCCTTTCACACTTACTGGCCATACTGGCTTTAATATATTCCCAAACTTTGTGATCCCTTCTCATGATGCACCTGCCACCAAGACGCGTTTTAACCAACTGGGTTGGTGATACTGAGACACACATATAATGCAGGTATGCATAAAGCTGAACCACTCCACCAGTGTGTGTGTGACACTGTCACAGAATAATGTTGCATTCACAACACTGCAAAACTAAAGATTCACACATAATTACATTAGATATATTTACAGTGAACAGCAAAGAAAGAATCTGTCTACCTGTCTTACTTGCAACTGATGATTACTTTTACTATTGATTGATTGTTTGGTCTGTAAATGATCAGAATCTCAGATGCGTCTTCATTTAAAGTCTCGTTTCATCCGACCAACAGTCAAAAACCCAAAAAAATTCACTTTACAATCACTTAAAACAGAGAAAAGAAGCAAATCCACACTTTGGACGAAGCCTGACCCAAAGGATGTTTTCACTTACATTCATCTTCGGTCAAGTAATTGATTACTGTAAATGCAGCTCTAGTTAGTTGATTATTTATATAGTGATTTACAATTACAATAGATATTGAATTATATAAAAATCATATAAAACCTCAAAAGAAACTTTGAGAAACTGTAACAATCCAAGATTTTAAACGCAATCTGTTTATTTATCTTTGTCTTCTCTCCCTCTCACTTTTTTGCTTTCTCTATTTTTATTTTAGTTATGTTTTTTTTAAATTATTTTGTTTTTATTTTCACATGCTGTCCACTGTTACTTATGTGTCCTTTTATGTTTTGTAATACACTAAACTAAATTGTCGCCTTTGTATTTGTAAGGATTTGATTACCTGACAATCGACTAATTAGCCAGCCAATCATTTTATCACTAAACATAAATAACATGTAATTCACATTTCTAAAATAAAGGCCAGTTCTGAACGTTCAGGAAAGAAGCTACAAAACCTCGTTGTACGACTTTGATTTCGAGTCGTTTCGTGTTTTTAATTTATTGCTCCTTCTGTATTCTTAAAAAACATTTTTTAGATTGCAAAATAACGGAGGAAAAAGCACTTGAGGACCATGCAGGACAAAGTTAGTTAAATCCCATCGTCTCTCTGCATTATCATATCCTCCTGTACACAGTCATAGTCGACGGGAATAATAATGACGAGAGACTAAGCTGTAGTGTGGTCCACTGTACGGCAGTCTCTGGCAAAATGACTCTCATCACAGCAGGGAAAAGAGAAAGACGGTCCATCAAAAGCTCCACTATATTCTTCTGTAATTCACTTTCATCTGTCTCTCACTTTACATTCTTTCCACCAGCGGCGTGCTTAAAAAAAAAAAATAAAAATGGCCGATTCTCCTTTGGCTGTTATTTCTTTAAAACATCAAACTTCTTGAGGCCTACTTTGATTTGAGAGCTACGTAACTGTCTTGGTATTGACCTGAACAAGAAAGAGGAGTAAGGCCACACACACACCCACACACACACTTACAGAAGTTGGTAATTGGAATTCCACTTACAGTAGCATGTTCCTTTGAGGGGGTTGCCTTGGTAACGATTCTCGACTTCACACCTGAAAGAGATTGGTGGACGACAGATGAGGGGTATTGAGGGGAAAAACGAGTCGGGGCGAAGAAAAGAAGAAGGAGAGGAAGAAAAGGTGAATCGGCGCGATTTAATTGCGGATAGAAGAAAATGAAAGCGTGAGGAAATCCATGCATCGCACGTGGAGCGGAGATAAGACACAAGTCTTAACCTTCAGTCAGCTGCAGAAACACCTCAATGAAAAGAAAAGAGATTGAAAGAAGTGGAGCTGTCAGACGCTGTCACACTAACGCAAACTTTCTGTCTACTAAAGTAGCCTCATTTTCATACTGATCTGTACTGTATCTCAATTTTAATGGATTTTGAGGAAGACCTATGGTAATGAATGCCAGAGTTAAAACTAATGAACAGCTGCTATTACAGAATGCCAAAAACAAGAGAAAAAGGACATGGAGCCTTCTCTTAAAACATATCAGCTTGGCAGGGTTTTTGTGAAATAACCTCTCTAAACAATATCATTGAATTTCAAGTGGCTCATTATTTTAACAAATGAAATAAAAAGTTATTTGAAAACATGTGCAAATCCAATAAAGTTAACAGCAGCCACGAGTCAAACACAAGTGAAGTTCCAGAGTTCATAACAAAGGATCCAGCTGAGCAGGTGGTACAACTCAACAGTGGCCGCAGACTTTGAGCGGCTGGATTTCCCATTCATTCACTCCATTGACGTTTCAGAAAATCCTTATATGAAGAGTTTTAAGCACGCAACTTAAGCCAACCAACTATGAAATTAATCGTGACCATAAAGCATGTGATTCAGACCCAAAAAAAAAATGGAAAACAGGAAAAAAAAAAAAAAAAAAAAAGGCAAATGGTACAAGGCTCTGTACGTAAATATGTTAAGAGTGAAGTGACTACTCATCCAGTAAATCATTGCGAATGGCGACTCGCCCCCTCTGGAAAACTAAACTAACTGTTGTCGATCTAAAATGAAGGCTTACTTCTCGCCTCAAATGTTTTCAGAAAACATATTTTAAGAACGAGCCGCCAATCAGAGACGTCGCTGCAACTCTTTAGGATTGTGGGTAGTGTAGTGCTGCCCCATGACATAGCAAATAAAACGTGTTTTTCTTAAAACGATGTAGATGTCATACAGACGTGCGGCCTCTACTGAAGCATATAACGCTGTTACACAACCACAGCTCGCGGTAAGTCTACCTTGGATGGTTACGACATAATGGACAATAATCTAAATCCTTGATTCAGAATATTTATGCTTTTCACCGTCGAGCACTCTACTGCATGTGATGAAGAAAGAAAAGACTCTTCTTCTGCCCGGAATTTAACTGTACGGGGGCTCAGGTACGAGTTTAAACATTTTCCATGGCAGCAAAGAGCAAAAGTGAAACTCACAGGTGGCAGCGATCTCCTTTGATGCCCTTCGTGGTGCAGAAGCACTTGCCGTTGTTTGGGTTGCACATGCTGGCATGGCCGTTACACTTGCAGGCTGAACAAAAAGACATGAAACATAAAACTGTAAGTGCCTCAGTAAAGCAATACCATCCCTTTTCCTTTCACATTTAATGACTGCTATCATTCTAAATAACAAACTGCTGCAGAATATTGAATGTATTCTATTATATTGAGGGTGATAGATTGACTCGTAATAAAAAAGTGAGCTCCTTTTTCCTTGCAGGAGTTGGGAGTATAAATTGTTAATGCATGATTTTCAATAACCGAAGAAAATAATAAACTAAATTACACTGAGGACATTTGATTGAGTTCAAACAACTTAGGTCTCCATGTAACAAATCTGCTGTGTTTGTACTAAATTAGAGCTTTTCCTGTGTGTCTTGTATAGCTGGACATAGTTTAGTTTCTGTGCATCTCCCACACACCAGAGGTGACTTTCCACGTCCCATGGGACAGTTTTTGTGTCCGTTTAACAGATGCCAAATGTGCATGAGGTTTGGTGATTTTGAGGAGCACTTTTTAGAAGAACACCTGTATAAATGTCAATTGTTGCCGTCCTTTGCATTAAATCCGATAATCATTTTTAAAAGATCACCGAGCCTCCTGGTATAAACAGCTGTACAAATATGTGTAACATTGGGGCACAGCTAGTGGAACAACAAGCCATATTATAGCGTTATCCTTATTTATATGCACGTGTTTTATCTTGATTATTTGTTCATCATGTCCTTCTTGAGGTACTGATTTTGCACTTTTTGTGTTTTGAGTCAAACTGATATAAGGAATGTGAAGTTAATGCCTTTATTATCCCTGCTGCAAGTAGTTAGGCAGAAATAAGAAGCATAATGCATAAGATATAGATATGCAGAGAGGCTGGTTAATAGCTGTCACTGATCTAGAACCAAGTAAATATATATTCCAAAAGGGACGCCTAGAATTAGAGTGCAAAAACAAAAAAGAAAAAACATACAGGCTGTAATATATTGGTAAGCTAAATTAAGCTGTTGAAGGAATGATGATTGATTAGTTGTCTTATTGACCGAGTGTCAGCGTTAGTAAATCTTTAACATCCCACGGGACTGCTTTACTGTGCAGCCAGGAATCAAGAAAATGGCAGACATAAAACTAAACTGTAAAATAGTGACAAGTCAAATGAAGCTGTGCGCACAAAGACTGACTGCTTGATTTAGTGCTGCGCCGAACGGCTCGCGGATACTCACGCTGGCAGCTGCCCCCGTTGGTCGGATCTCCGTAGAAGCCGGAGATGCAGCTCTCGCAGTGTCGGCCGGTTGTCAGGTCCTCGCACTTCTCGCACACGCTCTCGTTGATACACTGGCTGTGACCGTTACACTGACAGGCTGCCAGAGTAAACAAAGCACACACTGCATGAACATCACACACCAAAAAAAAGGATTTTTTGAAAAACAGCCCCAGGCCCCAAACATGAATTAATTTGTATGATAATTTGCAAGTACAGAAAGTAATTTGTATGAGCTCTGAACTGTCCGTCGCTGCTGCATGTGAGGTCCTCGGGTGACAAATAATGTTACTTTGATAATCGCCATGCCTTCTAGGTTTATTTGTCACCACTACACAGATGTATTGATTTGAGAGGAGCTGCTGCAGGTTCTGCTAGTTTCAGATTATAATGAACGAGTAAAACAATCCTTGAGTGGGCGAACATTTTCACATATATTGGTTGGAGTAGTTTCATCACGAGGAGCGCTATTCAGCCTGAGAAGACGGTTGTATAGTGTGAATTTTGGCTCTGAAGGGAGCCTTTCTTTTTTAACAGAAAGCCTGCATTACAAAGTGGACATGTGGTGTTTGAAAGAGATGGCATCGAGAGGGCAGAGGGGGTCTGAAGAAAGACGCTATTCAGTTGCATTTGGGAAATGAAGGATCCAGTGTTCTTGACTGACCCATACTAAAAGCTAAATGTCACGATATGTCGGCCTCTGCTGCTTCGATTTTTCCCGATCTTTGTGAAAGTACAATACCAAATTGCTGGAGCACCCCTTTGAAAAACGAGAAGAAGCTCCTTCACAGCTATAAAAATAAAACACCTCTGCACTTCCAATGACAAGTAAACTGATTTCCCTTTTAAAAGGAATACTTTGTTACAAAAAAAGTATTATATGCATTTTCAATGAAAGATCACTATTTAAAACACTTGTGGACACACACTCCTCACAGGGACGAGCAGCAACACACCGTGTTTGTCATTTCTCATGATTCCCCCTGGTTGAACCGGGTCAGGCGCCGATTTTTTGATTTGTTCTGTTTTTGGCATTTGACAGTGAGACTGTACCTCCGGAGGAGAAGGTGCGTGTCGGAGATAGTGTCACAAATGTCTGGTGCCGCACTGAAAAGGCTTACAGGTGAAGCTTCATTCATAATGCTGACATTCAAATTACAGTATTATTTTTAATGATTTACAGGAACAGTGCAATAATCCACCTCGTCTGTCTGTCTGTCTGTCTGTCCCTCTGTCCCTCTGTCCCCCACTATATCTCTGTCTTCCTCTCTCTCTCCCTCTCCCTCCCTTTCTTCCTCTCTCTCTCTCTCTTTCTCCCTCCCTTTCTTCCTCTCTCTCCCTCTCTCCCTCCCTTTCTTCCTCTCTCTCTCTTTCTCCCTCTCTCTGTCTCTCTCTCTTTCTCCCTCTCTCTGTCTCTCTCTCTTTCTCCCTCTCTCTCTTTCTCCCTCTCTCTTTCTCCCTCTCTCTTTCTCCCTCTCTTTCTCCCTCTCTCTTTCTCCCTCTCTCTTTCTCCCTCTCTCTCTCTCCCTCCCTCTCTCCCTCTCTCTCTCCCTTTCTTCCTCTCTCCCTCCCTTTCTTCCTCTCTTCCTATCTTTGTCTGTCTCTCCCCCTCTCTTCCCCCTCTCCCTCTCTTCCTCTCTCTCCCTCCTCTCCCCTCTCTTCCTCCTCCTCTCCCCTCTCTTCCTCCTCTTCCCCCTCTCTCTCTCTTCCCCCTCTCCCTCCCTCTCTCTCCCCCTCTCTTCCTCTCCCCCTCTCCCTCTCTCTCCCCCTCTCCCTCTCTCGTAAACTGTACTTGTGATCTGTTTTTTGATTTTTCGTTCACCATGGAGAAACCAAAAAATCATTTTGTGGAGCTCTGAGTTCATTCCTCCTACCTGGGCAGTGGATGAAGGACCAGTTGTATTTGGCCTCACTGGGGCACATGCTGGCATTGAGGGCCGGCTGGGGGCTGGCGGGGAGGCCGGGGAGGGTGGATGGGGCCGGCACCGAGGTCTGGAAGGGCCCGCGGTACGAGCCCTCGATGCACTGACCTTTGCCCGTGTTGCTGGGGTCGGTGCACCAACCGCAGCCCGGCTGGTCCAGACACTGCCCACATGTTCTGTACCCGGAGCAGTTCTCCGCTGCAAAACACACAACACAGCAGCAGTTAGAAAACAATGCGGGATATACAGAACTGTGTGGACTCATTTGCTTACCAGTGCAAAGGGAGTTTCCCCTGTGTAACTAAAGGTTTGTCCTATGAGTGCTGGGTAAGAGTAGGTTTTATATTGTGTTTGTAAATTAAATAAAAACACCTCTACAAGACCCAACAGTTAAGTTAGCTCATTCCTGAGCCGCTGCTTCTCACCACCTGCTCTACATAGATATTTTCCTATATTTTAATTCCCAACTTTCAGCCCCTGAGGGGTTTCTCTGCCTATAGCTGTAAGCAACAATTTGTGCGTAATTGACCTGCCAGGTTAAATAAATGAAAATTGTTCTCTGCTGTGCTGTACACAGAACAAAGCACCAGCCGGAGACTAAGTTATCAAACTATTAAAGCGGATTATTAATCCCCATCTCATCTACTGGAGGGGCCATAGTTAATGTTCTCGGCTAAATGAAGGTTAAAAAAGCATTTAAAGAAACTCTGCTTCAGAGAGCCACAGTTGTTTAAATGTTTTTTTTAAGCCTGATGAAGTGGTTGAGTACGTTGACTGCAACTGGAGCATTACGTGGGCGGACTTTAAATTTGTGCCTTTATTTTTGTGTTGACTTTTTCCTTCTTTCATAGATTGCAACTCGTGACTCCTGCCTGGGAGGCTGGTGGTTACACATGTAGCCGCTGCAACTTAATCAGAGGTTTAAATAGTACGCTACAACGTTTTCTGTTTTGTGTCTTTGCAAAGTGTTTTCCTAAGGCAGCAGCAGTAATTAGTTTGGAATGAAAAGGGCGAGAACTGGGTAACTGGCATAAGAAATGCATGGAGATAAATGTGCACACTTAAAGCTGCTTTCACGTGATCAGCTGTAAAACCGCTCTGCGCTGGCTGTGCCGTCGTTTCCTGCCGCCCGACTTCGGCGCACCGCTCGAAATTGCCACCGAGTTCATTGACCTTTCGAAGCGCAACCAATGAGAGAACAGCTGTATGAAGCGGCGCAGGCGAGCAGCGGAGGTAACCATAGAAACAAAACCAACTACCCGCCTTCGACGCAACGCTCTGCACCCGACCTCACGGTGAGCGCAGAGAACATTTCCCATCACGCGAAGGCAGCTTAAAACTTAACATTTTATGCATAATCAATGGTTTTTCGACTCAAGAGACGCCGATGCCAGGGCTGCAAAACAAACACTGCAGAAAGTTTATTACACTGAGGCAGGATGAGATCGATGAGTCAAGTCAACTGACTGAAGAAAACAACAAAAGGAGATGTGCTTGTTATCTCAGCAAGGAAGAGAATAATGTTATTTTACTGGTCCCTAATTTCACAGGTTTCCTGTAATCTGGTACTAATTATAGTGTAAACAGTCTTAAATATATAATGTCTTAATATAAATATTAATTTATTATTGCAACACGTTATTCTCCATATATGAAGATATGCTGGCATGTAGACAATTTTCACTTTTTTTCAGCTGACCTGTTTTGCTCTGGCTAAAAAAAAAATCAATTTAAATTATTAGGTTTACCAATTGAACACTGTCTGTCCCTGAAATTCATCTCAAATCACATTTCTTTCCAAGGAACATCTAGGGTAGAGCGTTACAACTATTTTTTAATCATAAAGTCCTTGTTCTCAATGAACTCTAATACTAACACAGATGTACTCGATGTGAAAAATAATACCGGCAGAAGGACAGTGTCCTTCCATGTCTAGCCACAGGGTTTTTTCTTTTGACTTTACTTGTTCTAATAAATTAGTTTAATTTCAGTCTGCACACTGCAAACTGTTATGAAAGAGCCTGACAGTCTCTATGTATTACATGCAATGATGTCATAACGGGAAGTTATTTTCAGAGTCTGTATATGTTTGTGTTATAGAAGAGAGTGAGAGTCTTACGTGGACAAGTGTTCATCGTGTACCACTCCATGCACTGTCCGAAGGGGAAGGAGGCCACGTAGGCGTTGGAGTCCACGCACTGCTTCATGTTGCTGCACCACATACACTCCGAGCTGCCGCTGGTGCATTCGCTGCAGGTGCCTCTCATGGCGCACGGCGTCCGGCACTGCTTGGCGCTGTGGTTGGCTGGGGAACATGTTCACATTAGAGTATGAATGCATGTTTATAATGTGAAAACCTAAAAAAGCTAACATTATTTCTGTTTAGCACATATAAAAAGGTCTAAATGTGCTTGAACAGGCTTTCCTCCAGGAGAATACACCCACCTGGCCGTTCACACAGGCTGCCGTTCACTGGGTTGATGCAGGTTTGTGCTTTCAGTCCGCTGGATGCCGGCTCGGCCAGGTAGCCACAGAAGCCGGCATCACTCGGCTCTCCGGGCAGCCACTGCAGGGTGGTGTTGGTGAAGGGCGACATGTCCTCCCAGCACCAGTAGGACACGTTGATTTTCCTGAGCCCCACCCAGGGCGTCACTGTGGCCTTGTACTGCAAACACATAACAGCACGCCAGAGTCAATACTAGTATTTTACACGTTGTTTTCTGCAACAATCGTCGCTTCCTCAAAGCTTGACTGTGTTAAAGTTCAGTCAAATTAGTCAGTGGAGTAGTAAAAAAAATGGCAGAAAATGCCGTTTTCAGCTTCTCAAATATAAAGATTTTATATCACATTTATTTTATATCATATTAAAGTGGATATCTTTGACAAAACTAGACATTTAAAGACATCACCTTGGACTTTGTGAAACATTTTTCACTATTTCCTTCCATTTTATGGACCAAACGATTAATCGATAATAGAAATAATCGTTAATTTCAGCCCTACTCTACAAGTCAAGTTTTGTTTTTGTATTTTTCTTCTGCAAAACCTTTCATTTTAAACACTCACAAAAAAAAGGTTGACAAAGAAGACTACTTAGCTGAAGGCTAATGTGACATTTCATCAAAAGTTATGTCAAAAGCAGATTTTGAAAGCTATGTTTTTACCAGGAATCACAACTTGGCCCTGGTGGTAAGCAGCAATAACACATCTGTAGTGACTGAGCGGCACTAAAAGCAGCTTTACTTGACTTCACCTGAGAGGCTCTGTTATCCATCCCATCTCTAATCAATGGCCATGCTGTCAACAAAGAGCTCAATCTCTCTCAGACTGTTCCATGGGGATTTAATTGCATTTCTTGGATTGATTGATCCCGTCTGTAAAATAGTTGGAACTGCTAACCAGCACAGACAGTGTCAATATAACATGACAGGGAGACTTGTGAAGCACGAGTCTCTGTGTCTGTACAGCATTTTATTGTTCAACTGAAAAGCGTGAAAACCAATATTATTCCAGAGAAATTACTTCTTCTCTACCTTAAAGCGCTAAGATTACCTGGAACTGACCAACATAATTGAATTCAGACAACAGGGGAAATCTGCACAATTTCATTAGTATGGATAGAAAACACTCAATTCCAGCCCCACTTTGTGATTTAGACCCAAATGTCTTTGTCTTATTTAGCTTCAACATTACATATGCCGAGTGGTGGCTCCAGGGCACTTTGTAGAATCGTAAGTGGCTTACATTTTTGCATGGGTGGCTCCGGTGAGGGAAGGCAGTGTTTGTGCCTGCTGGGTGATCCACACAGAGACTAAAGCAGGGCTGCAGCTGCAGATGACACCATGTTTCATTCAAGTGCACACCGCAGTAACCTCGCAGTGCTTTGTTTTGACACATACAGGATTATGTAATTCTCGCAGTGAACTCAAGTGGAGA
>CALSBV010010659.1:183358-195341 GCA_943590825.1 Bovichtus diacanthus
CACAGTCACCTGGCAGTGAGATGCACTCCTGGTTACGAGGTTCCCACTGGCAGTTCTGGTCCACGGCGCAGCTCTTGCAGCTGGTTTTCTTGTTGCACACGTATGAAGGGTTGTCCTTGGGGCAAACGTCAAACTCCGCTATGGCCCCCTGGGGAGAGAAAGCAGAAAAATAACAGGCTTAGACTCAAAGTACCAAATTATTACATTTCAAGCTCCATAAATGACTCAATCATATGGCACAAAATTAAAAATGGAAAAGTTTTGTCCAGTTTTTTTGTCCAAATGAATAATTGTTTCTTCTCTCCCTGGCGATGCAGCTATTTTAGTAGAAAGCCGGGTCATTAAAGGTGTTAGATGATCAGAGAGACTGATGCTTATTAATATAATATTTTAGAAACAAGTGCAGTTGGAGTGCTGGAGGTCTCTGGGCGTCATATTGCATCTGAATGAGCAGCGATTTAATCACAGATCGACGAATCAGATTCAGTGTCGGAGACGAAAACGTGCTTCATCAGCCCTTCATCTAATAATCATTCAAATCTGACATGTCTCGATTTATAAGGTGTAATAACTCTGGTAGGAAATAAAAGGGAGGATTTGTGCATCCTTTTCAAAATCGAATAAAATCTGCCAAAGCTTGTGGAGTTGCACTGGGATTAGCTGCAGGAACCTATAGAGTCCGAGCATTCGATCACGCTGTGCTTCAAGGTCCCATGACTGTTCAAAATCATAAGAAGACAACTTATTAATGTAAATATTATAATAAGTCTTACATGTCAAACAGCTGGAAGTAGACAGCAGGGTTTCTGCAGGTTTCAAGTTTGTGTTGGACCTTTTTCCAATACCACATAAAATATTTAATTTGCAGAAATACTGGCAGCAGTATTAAGAAAAAAAACGCATAAAAATCCTCCATATACCCAAGAAAGGCCTTAAACTTTACAGTGACATAAGTGGTCAAAACCCAACTGATCTACTGGCATGTTACCTACAATGACAGGAAACATTTTATAAAATATAAATACTCCGAGTTCTTGGTAAAGAAATGTAACTTGTTAATGTTGATTCGCTGGCTTCAACCGCGTAATAAACATCGTGTTCTTCATCCACGTCTGTTTGATTTGCACTTCCTCATCGCAGAATTTAATCCAAGTCTAAATCTAAAATCTAAAAGCATTCATTTTAAGAAATGTAAAACCGTATTCAAGCCAATTTTAGGCCTACATTTCATTCAATTGAATTTCAGACTTTTTAAAAAGGGCCCTGGGACAGTTAGCTGTGATGTGTGATGTGTGATGTTGGAGTTAGCAGGGTAAGCGGAGTCAGTTTTCTCACTGTGGCAGAGGTGCAGTTGCTTCCCAGAGACACACACTGGCCCGAGCACCACTGGCAGCCGTTGGTGTTGGCGGTGCAGCTGTAGCAGTCTGTGTACTGGTCACACCTCTCACTGTCAGCATCTGCACAATTAGGAAGAACATGGATTATTGATACAATTTCATCATCATCAACTTTCTTTATTTAAGTCCATGACATAGACATACTACACAAACAACAACACACACATTCAATTAAATTGAAAACAAGGCAGTTATAGCAATGTTTCCACAGGGGTGACGTACATAACTAAAACGTAGGATTCGACAGCAGCATTGGTAGTAATTGTTACTTTTCACCACTGCAACAATTCTCACTATTTAATGTTAATCTACTGTTTTAACTAGTGTCATTTCTCATTGAGAATTTGACTTACAGGTGGAAAATGGAAGCATATTGAGTTGTTAAATTCCCATATGGCAGTTTAAGTATTTCACATTCAACAGTCAACACTTCCTAGACATGAGGTTTCTTCTGGGGAAACTGGGGCAGGGTGACTGCCAGACAGCAGCAGAGCAGGAAGCTCCCTGGTATTAAATATATATTAAATATGGCTGTAAGCACTTCTGTGGATGCCGACACTGGAAAATGAGGAACTGGGGAAACTGAGGATTTTTTGTGACAAATGGCAAACAGAAAATAATTCTCAATGGGAAGCGGAGAGACCTGGCCGAGCTGTCCCTGATGATTATATCTTCCTGTCCTATCGCACGCCACGCACGCACTGCACGCCATGCACGCCACGCACGCACGCGTTTATAGGAAACATCACCACATGAAGAACACACACATGCATGCTCTGTCCCACATACACTCATGTAACCATCGAAAGGCTGAACCTAACTAAATTATCGAGTTAAGTTTTTAATACATTTGTTGATTCATCAATTGTATTTTTTTTTTTAATGTAGTTTAGAGTATAGAGCAAAAAAAGAGCACAGTCAAAAATTTTTTTTAAAAATAGTCACATTTTCCCCACAGAGGTAAAAATGAAACACCAAAGTATAGTTTTGCAGGAGCCTTCCTGGACACTTAGTGGTGACATTTTAGGGCTGCAACTACTTTAATTATCGATTCATCTGCCGCTTATTAAAGTGGCAATACACAGTTTTTTGATTTAACCTATTATGAATAATGACACCATGTACCATGACACTACATACAGTATTACTTAGTTCCGGGTACGAGCCCCCGGTACCATCCCACAGGGAAATAAAGGCTCCATTTAAATTCAGTAAAATTCAGGGTGTCCCGTGCAGTGTTGCCAACTCTTTTCCAATGAAAGTAGCTAGCACCAGCTCCAAAAGTCGCCGTCATCGGTGAGAACCTCATTTGCATATTGATGACATCATCTCGCATTTATTTACATAAAGCTTAGTGGTTGTGTCGGTCCACTTTAATTAATCGATTGATATTCACTAATCGATAGAAAGTCTTTAATTATAAAGCTCATGCTGATGTTTTCAAAACTTTAAAAGTGAGAAAAGCAGCAAATCCTCACATGCAGCTGTTGAACATTTGGCATTTTGACTTGATCAATGACTTGAACGATTATCAAAAGTGTTGTTGATCATTTCCTGTCGATCAGCTACTGAGTTGATCCAGTTTCAGTACACACACACACACACACACACACACACACACACACACACACACACACACACACACACACACACACAAAACCCTGGGGACACATTTTCACTCTCTGATGTGCTGCTTTGGCAGTCTGTGACAAACAAGCCGTTTCAGCCAGTTTCTGCATGCCATCGGACATCAGTGCTGTGAATGCAGATGAGTTCCGCAAACACTCAAGAAAAGACAGCAAGGATCTAAAATAATCTGGGATTAGTTTCACACGGCAGACGAGCACCAATGCAGGATTTAAAAGCGACGGCAGCGTCACCTACATGAGCGTGTGGTGCAGGAGGCTGGTGGCTGCTGTTCGCCTCCGATAGTGTTGCTCTCCCAGGGCAGGCAGGTGTCCTGGGTGCTGTTCCACATGCAGTGGATCCCCGGCCAGGCCAGGCTGCAGGACGGCAGGCTGGAGAAGGCCGCGCAGCTGGGCGAGGTGTACATCAGGACGTCACTGAGCAGCAGGCTGTTGAAGCCTCCGAACACGTACATCACGCTGAAAGATAAAAGAGGAAAGATATTAGAGGGCTACAGAGGAAGGTGGTGAGAAGATGTAAGGGATTCAGGAAGTAAGACCAGCCAGGTTTCCACCCTGCAATCTTCCCCGGTTTTGACCTTTTGCGGACAGCGAGAGCCAGAGAAGCTTAGTCCGAGTTCTCTTCCTCTTCTCCGGCCTTCAACCTGCCTCACAAGCCTGCTAAATCCCCAACAAGCGCTCTCTTCCTCTGCTGATGGACCTGGCAGACCCCCTGCTGTGTGTGTGTGTGTGTGTGTGTCGGTTACAGGGCATTTCTGAACATCTCTCTCCACTGGCCTCTGTTCAGCTGCATGGATTAGTGTGGGACTGAGTCTGTGTGTGTGTTGGAGGCAGCAGCTGTGCAGGGTGGGTCATTTACACCAGCCTGATCCAAAGTGTGCTCTGAGCACGGAGGGCACACTTCAAACTGTTCACTCTGGACGTCTTGCTGAGTGCGGGGATCAGGAGGAGGAGAACGTGGGAGTCTTGCAGGCGACCACATAAGTGAGCTGCTTCCTTTCTGTCTCGTTTAAAAAGATGAGAGTGATTGCGGACAAATTTAAATTATAAAACTTAAAAGATACAAGGCACGGAAAGACCAGTGGATGCAGAAATGCAACTTTCAAAAGGAAGACTGTTCTAGAGTTTGGGGAGACCCTGACATCGAAAGCACTTCTCTTTCCTTGAGTTTTAAGTTTAGACTGGGGGGGGATTGCTTAGTTTTGTAGCAGGATCTGAGTGTAGCCGCTCAATATGGGCGCTCACAAAGCTCACAAATCTATGTTGGAGCCAGACGGGGAGTGCTTTAAAAGTCAAGAGTAAAACCTTAAAAAAAAACAAAATAATCGATTCTCAAATCAAGTGCAGGCCAATGCAAAGAAGCTAAAATGGGGGAGTAGGTGATGTGTCTTATTTGTTTGAATACGAGTTTTGTTCTCCTTCATCACTATTTTCCCTCCAACATTCAAACTAAAACGTGGTCTTTGTTTTTGAGTGTATTTTCGCAGACTCTCTTATAATGACCTCTGGACTATATTTCCCAATATCTTTCTCCATTTTATGCATTTCATCCTTTGGTTTTCAAGCCTTACTGTAAAGTTAAAAGTTTTCTCTGCAAAGCGAAAATGCTCACATAAAGCTCAACTAAAGTGTGCCTGAGATTGCGTTTTTATCTGAATTGGATCAATGAACGAATGCATGAACAAACTCTTAATTGCTCCTGAGGAACAGGAGTCATCAGTGAGGATTGACTCAAACAGGGCTGGTGATTCATGTTAATATTTCATGCGTTCTCTACAACAGGATGTATAATTTAATATGGATCGCTGTGTTTTGCACTGCTGGCGGTGCAGATAATACTTACCGATGAGTCATCCCTTCTGGTCGCAGCACCATCCCCATCACAATCTATTCATATCGTAGGCTAATAATGAAATGTCATGTATGAATGCACAAGGGATTATTTTCCAAGGTAACACTTTTTTTTCGCTGTTTCTCCCCATGCTGCCGCAGAGTTTGCAAGTATGTCGGGCTTTTTCTTTTTTTTTTTAATCTTTGCCAACCGAGCATGTGGATTTTTTTCTGAACTAGAATATTGCACCATGCAATTGGTCCCACATTTCTTTTGTGTGCACATAACTATCAAGAATGTGAAATGTTCTATCTGGTCATATATTCAGTTTTATAAAAGACTGAGAGCTTCTGCACGCTGGAAGTGCACAGAGATGTGATCATGAATAAAATAAACAGGAAAGAAACCAAGAAAACTGTAATTTCCCACTAGAAAAGTGGGAAGTCCCATAATTTAAAACTTATTGCAATGCATATGAAAAACTACATCCCAGCTCATATTTAGATCAGATGCAGATACGCACTGAACGTGTATGTTTGTACAACATGTTCCATTTGGACATGTCTTTAAGGGCCGTGAGTGCATAATTAAATATGAGCGGGCCTTGGTGGTAATAAAACCTTTCACTCTGGTTTACATGCACTCGAGAAACAAGGTTACCGAGAGAAATCAGGTTAAGACTGAAAATCTGAGAGCGCGCACTGCAGATTTCTCCCCTACTTACCTCCTACATATTATATCAAAGAGTTGCAGATTTGTGATGCATTAGTGTCAAGTCAAAAAGAAAGATGCAGCATAACGTACGGCATAAAGAACGAAAAAAAAAACACTTGAGCTTATGTCGAAATTGTTATTGTAGGTAAGATTCTTTGTTTAGTTTTTTTAATCTCATTTTCCACATTATCCATACAACCTTTCAGTGCAGCGCTCTGCAAACTCTGCTTTTAGTGACTGCAAGTGCTGCATAAATGATTACCTGTCGCTGAAAACCGCCGAGTGTCCGAAGCGATTGACGTCGTGGTAGAGGTCCGGTCGAGGCAGCGCTGTCCACTCATCACACGCTGGAAGACAAGACGACACAGAGGTCAAACTGTTGACCCGCTCACGCACATTAAATCATACCCGTCTTCAGCACTTGGAAATTCAGCTGACATGCCATGGGTGGTTAGCGAGACCTTTAACAGCTCATATCCTCGTGTCAATCAATGAGTCAGTCGGCAGAGCGTCCTTGACCGAGACACTGACGGCCACAGCAACAACAATCAACAGAGACAATGCAGCCAGGCATCGCTGGCGTGCGAAAATAAATACACATCATGAAACATGGTTTCACACGTGACTGAATGCAACACAGCGGCTCAGGTGGTTATTACTGCTGGTTCACAGCCAGAACTGTGGGTTCCCAGCCTTGTACATTAGCATTAGTTGTTTTTTTTTAAGTTCAGCAGAGTGCTATTTGATTCAGCACATTTTGGTGTTTCCTGTAAAACAAAAAAAAAAAAAAGTAAGCCAGGGAAGGATCAATATTTTAGATATTGATTGGATGACTGGGTGATGCATCTTAATGGTAGCTTCGTCTATATTAAAACGTGTTTCATTAGACGCAATATATAAGTATAAGTAATAAGTATAAGTAATAAGTATACGCCCCTGAATGCAGCAGGAGTCGTCAACATTTTGATAGTTTTTGAAGTAATAACTAAAATACCTTTAAGAAGACCTACTAAACAGGCTTTGCTCAGTTGTTTTGATCTTGTGATAGACTGATCAGGGTTTTTCCTCCTCTGGGTTCCAGGAACTGGATCCAGTTCAGATTCAGGTCCTGGAACCCAGAGGAGGAAAAACCCTGGTTGGCAAAATAGCCGGATTCATTACAATCATTATCGCAACCCTAAATATCTTATTGCTCCTCCTTCTTTGTTATTAGCAAAGAGCAATGTACAAACGTAACATATTGTACGTTATGCATGTATATTCACATAATGCCACTTTGCTATTTAATTAAATCACCTGGTGGAACATTATGCGTTGCCATTTGATTTTAATTCCGAAATGGCTAAAAGCATGTTGTCTGGTTATGGCACTTTCTGTGTACTCATCACAAGTCTTTTCTCAGTTAATCTTGTACACTATCGTATCAATATTTCAAGCTTATGGATTTATTAATCCTGCAGTAGGACCTCCTGTATTTAGAGCCAGTAGCTTGTGAAAATAAGGTTAATCTCCTCGGCTGCTCCGTCTTATTGTGAACATTGATTAGACTGCCATGTAGCGTTTCTATTTTCTCAGCCAACAGAAAGTGACAGATACAGTTTACAAGCAGGCTCGATTGATTTGAAAGCTGAAGTTGTTTAGACCAGTGTTTTTGCTTGTGACCCCTTTAAAATGTTATGGCCTTAATGAGGATGATGATGCATTTCAGGCACTTCAACCAAAAGAGGGAATTTTTCTTCTTCGGTTGTCTGTAAACGCACCACAAAGAAAAGGGAAAGTATCCAGGATAGGTCGGAATAGGTTAACATCATTTTGTGATGTAGAAATGTTTTTCTCAATGATCCCATTAATCTTCTTCTGACCCTTCATTTGGGCTCCTGACCCCCAGGCTGGGAACCTTGGATTAGATGTCTATGTTAGATGTGATGTGTGTTAGATTAGATGTGCGGTGGTGGTCTCGTCGCCAGAAGATTGCGAGTTCAATACCAGGGGCTCCCACTGTCGCATTATTTCAATAACTATACTTAAATGCTGACATTTAGTCACTGAAATGATATGTTACGACATCAGAAGACTTAATTTGACCTCTAAATCATCAAGTTATACTTACTGGTTAATGAATGAATAAGGTGATGAATTTATTGAAGGTTGTTTTTCTTTTTAATTAAGCTGCAGCAGATTGCGACAATGTACACCCATCATGAGCCTGCACAAACGAAACAACTACAAAAACACCTGGCATGTGAGCCTGAAAGTCAAAGCTGCTGAAACCCAGAACAATGACTGCAGTAAATCACCTTCAGTCAGTACAATGCAGTGCAAGTCATCACCTCCACATCCACGGGTAGACACTGCCCTCTGGTGGCACACGCCGGCACTGCACGTGCCTCTCCGGGTGGGGATTTATTATGACACCATCTACCAATGTCAGGACAGTAGACGGCCCTTAAATTCTACGCTCTAATTGAGTTCAGCTTGTTAAGAAGGGGGCGATTAGTCCTCGACGCACGGCCCATCTCGACTGTAATTATCAGACAATTACAGCTGCTGCTGACACCGACCCCGCAGCTGGCTGGTGGGGGCGTCGGGGTGAGGAAAAGAGTCTACTAGTCTTTTCTGTCCAATTACAAAATCATACAGAGGAGGAGCAAGGAGGAGCAAGGAGGAGAGCGAGAGAGGTAAGAGCTGAGGGAGGGGAAAACAACAATACTTAAAGTTTTTAATTTCTGAAGTTCGACTCAACTCTCCGGGGAAATCATGAAAACAATTTGTTTCCCGCGGTGACCAGTTTTAGATGAGTGAGTCTCATTATGCCAATCAAATGAGGACATGTAGTAAATGTATAAATGGGACACTATGCTAGGAATTAACTTAATGCGACGCCTCTACGTGTGCTGCATTCACTGACATCGGTTCTTCACGCCACTCCTATGAGCTATTGTTAGGGGTGTTTCTGTCCCAACATGCAATTCTCATGAACAAACACTGGTTGCACAAGAAGGGGAGGGGGGTGCTCGGGCCCCTGAGATTGTAATTTCGCTGCCTGTTGATCACTTTTGTAATGACACAGACAAACAGAAAGCCCTGGGGCCATTTCGCAGCCTGCAGGGAACTCTCCCTCTCATCCAGACAGACTGAAGCCTCCCATTAATGAGCATCTTATGACAGCACTGCAGAAGGAGGCAGACTCAAATTACAAAAATATGACAAATCTGTGCTAACTTCTATTAGGACACATCATAGAACTTTAAATGGGATTATAATTAGAATGCAAAAACTTACGCTACAAGACCCGACTCAGACACTATATAACTTGCTCACAGCAGCATTTGTTGAGCAGGAGAGTTACAAGTTTTAAAGATCTTTTCTTCCATTTGGTCCAGTTGGGTGTACGGAGGAGCACAGCCTCTAGGGGGCCAATCAAACGCCTTCAAAGTTTGTTCTGTCTGGAAATCAGACAGACGCCTAAATATACAGGCTACTGATGTATACAAGGAGAGTATATGGATACTGAGTTTTCCACTTCTTATGGACCTGGCGTTGTGCACAGGGGCATTGTCATGTGGAAACAGGAACACAAAAGTTTTAGTCTTCGTCTAAAAACGAGTAAAACTTTATTTTAGAATCCATATTATTATCATTCCCTCACCGTCTTACCTTATTCCCTTTTTACTGTAATACCGTCCGTCTTACATTTTTATTTCATGTGTTTTTATATATGTAATACAGGGCCAATGAAATGGCCTTGGGCAAGATACTAGACCATAAAGTGCTCCCCATGGGTGTGCCATCGGTGTGTGAGTGTGCGTGTGAGCAGGTATATGGTAGCCTGAGTACGTGTGTGAGCACGTCAATGCTGGATTGTGTTGTAAAGCTCTTGGCGTGGGTGCCAAGACTAGAAAAGCGCTCTATAAATGCGGCTCATTTACCATTACCATACCTTCTTATCTTGTGTATGATCTTTGCTTTTTACAAACCCACTGCACAGAGTGTACGCCTAACATATGACATGTGCTCTATAAATATATTTGAGACAAATAGGATTGTATCCTGTAGCCTGTAGATTTCCCTTAACAAGAACTGATGGAGCTAACCCAGACACCCAAAAAGCCCCAGATGAAAAGTACACAAAAGTATGTGAAAATGGTTGACCACATAACTTTGGACCATGTTATCATTCAGGAAAGAATGAGAGGTAAGATTATCTGTCAGGAGACCATAAAGTCCCAGGCAGGATTACAAACACTATACAACACAGACCTGCAGAACTGAAACATGGATCTTTAACCAAGCGCTACACGCCAGGATAACAGCGAGGAAGATAAAAGAGCCCGGGTGTGAGCTACCACTTTGTATTTATAGCGGGGACGCACAGGTAGCCTACATGTCATGCACAGGACTGTGTCTACATTAGATCTTGACCTGCACTGAGTGCGAGGAGACGTATCCACTGTGTTTACTGCAGTAAGGTAGGTAGGGATGAAACAGAAAAACATCTTCATTCAGAACTCCAGTCCAGTGATATGGATTCAACTTTCTCCAGACAACGAGGGCTGCCAGCCATGCCAGCACAGAACAGCATTAATATGCCCATAAATAAGCCATGAAAAGAAAAACAAGTCATTTCCAACACAACACTTCACTTCCTCTATCCAGGAAAATCATGTCACATGCAAGTGCATCCAGCCTGAAGATGAGTAAAAAGGCAAAACCACACTACACTGCTGGAAAATGTAAGACTACGTTATTCTTAAAGTTCTTATGAAATGGGGGTGTGGTTTTCTGCCCGTGTACATCGAGCAGCGACCTTTGACCTTCTTATGCTTCGGTGGAGCCGCTTAGTGTGCAACAACAAAACACTGCAGTTTTACTGATCAGCTCGCAGGTGTGCGTCCGTGCGACCGTATGAATGCAAAGCAGCCCAGACTCGAAAAAAAGAAAGATGATGCATGCTTAGCAGAAAAAAAGCCTGAGTGAGGCTGAGAAAACAGACTGCAGGAGCTGCTGTTGATGGTGTGTGTGTTACTGACCCAGACTGTAGGCCAGGAAGTCAGAGGAGAAGCACTTGGCACCGTGGCTCATGGACGTGTCGTTGTGTGTGTTCCCTCCAAACACCAGCATCGTCCCGCTCACTATCACCGCTGTGTGGAGGTAACGGAAGAAGCCGCTGTCTCTCAGAATGGTCCTGCAAAACGCACAACGATGGTCGCTATAGTTAGATGTTAGTTTCAGGCTGCTTAAAAGTCATTGACAGTATTGTCAATATAAATCCTCACCATTTCATCTTGTCCACGTCGAACTTGTACAGGTCTCCAGCCAGGCCGTACTTGTTGGCACTGAAGGCCTTGTAGCCTCCGTGGATGTAGATGGCTCTGGTGCTGGGGTCAAAAACACTGCTGTGGCCGTAGCCGCCCTGGACCAGTGCACCGTCTGTGGACACCATGCCCCATGTGTTCTTGACTGGAGGGTCACAAAAGCAATCTTTTACTGAGCAACAGAAAACGTAATATAATGAAATACAAATAGGAAAGTGAAGGGAAACTACAGTAAAGTCTTTGTGGAGGATGTGCTACAAGTAATTAAAATGCATTACAAGTACAAAGGTATCATCAGACTGTCATCAAATGATATCGATCATCATTTAGGTAATGATATTTACAGAATCACTTTCATGGTTGCCTGCTAATGACTGTGCTGGATTAAAGGAGCACACCATCCGAGTCCAAAGCCCGTTAACTCTATCCTGGTGGTGTTCATTTCCTGTTGTCACATATTCAGGCACCAACACCCATGTTATTAATTAGGAGCAGCTAAAGGTTAGGTGCATTGCTAAAAGACAGCTGTGAAGTCTCTTTAAAACACTTCAGGGACCTGCAGCTTTATGCTCATCCGGGACAGCAACTTACCGATGTTGTACTCCTGCACCTGGCTGATGTAACCGTACAGAGGACAGTGTCCGAACATGACCAGCATGATGGGACTGTCCCCCTCCTGGATGGGAGGCACAATGTGGGCCGAGTGTCCCACCACGGCGTACTGATCCTTGACCCGGGGGCTCAGGAGGACCCAGGTCTGGTTCTGGATGTGGAAAACCCACAGCTGGCTGGACACGTTTCCTGTGGAGTCGATCTTTCCTCCGTACATGTAGATCTTCCCCTGCAATAAACAAAGAGTGCAGCAGAATTAGATCATACAGTATATATGCAGAGGTTCCTTCCAAAACTGAATAAAACCACTGTGTGAAACACACATGGTTTGTCCACATGCTGGTCTAAGCATCAGTACAAGGGAGGCTCGGGGTCGTTCCTATGTTCCCAGGGTCCCATGTTCCCAGGGTCCCATGTTTCTATGTTCCCAGGGTCCCATGTTCCCAGGGTCCCATGTTCCCAGGGTCC